>CM053999.1:13098509-13126009 GCA_028641955.1 Protonibea diacanthus | reverse complement strand
CCTGACAGCTGTCGCTCCGGCGTGTTCTTGCTTCCCTCCACGGCGAACACGTCCTCCTCCTCGGCCACGTCACTCCGGCCCAGGCCGCTCCGCAACCCGGAGAAGCGGGGTCTCTCATCATCCTGCGCGCTCTCTCTCTCTCCGTTTAACGTTGAATAATGTTACAGTGTGTGTGTGTGTGTGTGTGTCCCGCTCTCCGCGCCTTCCCTGCTCTGCTTCCCTGCGTGTTTCTGCAGTTTCTATTTTGATCGTATTTAAGTAGGCTCAGCTCCGTCAGCCCGTCCTCCTTGCCTGCCTGCCTGCCTGCCTGCCTTGTGCCGCGCGCGCGCCGCGTCGTCCGTCCGTGGCGTCGGAGAGTCCGGACAGGCAGCTCACTGACGAGCACCGCGTCCATGTGGAAAGTTCCTCTGTGCGCGGAAGATGTCCGGCGATCTACTCCGGAGCAGCATGTCAACGCATGTAGGCGGCAGGGAAATCGGCTGACTCCCCCCTCCCCCTGTGTGTGTGTGTGCGTGTGTGTGTGTGTGTGTGTGTCTTGTCATCTGTTGGATAATACATCTACCAATAATGGTGACAGATAAGAATGACAAATGGTCAGTGTGTACACCTGAGGAGATGTATTATTAGAGAATACAATATAATATAATATAATATAATATAATATAATATAATATAATATAATATAATACAAATAAATATAAAATATATATAATATATATAAAAACTTGCATATATATATATATATATATATATATATATATATATATATATAGAGAGAGAGAGAGAGATAGATAGATATAAATAAACATATATATATCTGTGTGCAGGTAGAGTGTTCACAATCATTTCTGAGCTTACATTAAAGGTAAGATATATATATATATATATATATAGCAATATATATATATAATATATATATATATAGTCCTGCAGAGCAACTTTTAAATGTTAAAGTTGAATTCTAATTATGAGGTTTGGAAAAACACAATATTACTGTGTGTGTATAAATTTTTAACACTTTTATTAGAAATCATTTTTGAGCATTATTTCTCCCACATGCAAACATAAAATAACAGGAACTGTTTTGTTACCTCCTTCAAAATACTAATTCCAAAGAGACAGAGCGTACACCCTGTGTGCATACCTTTAATATCTCAATATGTAATATCTTTTCATTTCCTCCAGACTGTAAAGTTTGTGTGTGATGATGAGAAACTGCAAAGGTATCATACTGACAAAAAAAACCCAACATGCAGCTGTCATCAGGCTTCAGTTACAGTGTTAACCACACCATTGAAACAGTTTGATGTCTTTCTGTTCAGTGTGGAAGGAAGAAATTATTACTTCATGTTCATTGTTTGCAGGCATTGTGTGTTTGTGCTGCTGATGCTGACACCACATGATCTCAGTCAGTCTCGAGTCGAGGATTTGGAAACATTTGCTAAGCCCCGCGTAAAGGGAAATAATAAGTCACAGTGTAGGTGTCATGAAACACTGATGAATATACTCACCGGCTGCTCTCTTTGTTTAAGTCCACTGCCGTGTCTTATTTCTCAGGGGGTGAACCGATGCTCCGTCCTCTCTTCCAGCTTCACCTGCCGTCACCCTCACATATTTCACAGGAATCAATGCGAGAGATTGCGTTTTTCAACTCCGTTCTTCTAACAAGCAGCGTGTTCAGGATCCAGGAGAACCACCAGGGATCCTCCTACACCTCTTCTCTCCAGCTCTTCTTCTGGGCCCCGAATCAAACACTGGAAAGATCACAGAGTCCGAGGCTGTGTTCTCTGCGTAGAGGAAGAAGGTATCCATGAGAGGCTTGATAATCAATACAAGATGATATTTCTCTCTGTGATGATGTAATTTCTTAACCAATCATTCTTCAGGCCAAATCCTCCTTCCTCTTAGGCTGAATGTTCAGAGGCTGTACATACAGTATATTTACATAGATGTGTCAGATCCCTCCTCTGTAGCTCTTCCTGAGTTTCTTACCTTTCCTGTTAAAGGATTTTTTGGTCCTCACTCTCACTCGAACCGAGGGTCTAAGGACAGAGGGTGTCACTCCCTGTACAGACTGAATAAAATTTGATTTGATTTGATTTAGCTTGATTTGATTCGGTTTCGTTTCTCAAGTCAAGGATTCCATTACATTACTTTTTGAAATGCTAAAGCTGTCCCCAGCTTTATTCTTTACAGTCTCCATGTCAGTCCAATGAGGGACGCAGAGGTCAGCCTCTCTGAGAGTGGGTTAGTGGGTGGAAGAGCCCCCAGGAGCCTTTCCAAATACATAGTTTAAATATATATCGTGCCAGTCAAAGTCTGGGCCACAGCTTCTCGTTGATAGTTTTTTATTGTATTTTTGCATTATAGATTCGAACTGAAGACATCAAAACAGAAACAACACATCTGGAATTATGTGGTAAACAAAGCAAAGTATGTTTTATATTTGAGGACATTTACACACTCTTGATATTCTGTCAGTCAGCTTCCAGGGCTCATCGCCTGAAACCTTGGTATTAACAGGTGTGTCTTGTCAAAAGTTAATTGGTGGAAGATTTCCTGCCTTCTTACAGAGAGTTGTGCTGTCCGGAGCTAGTGTTGACATGCAATGAATAACTTCATTCAACTTATCAAGAACTATTCAACTAAATCAAGAAAACATCAGTCGGTCACTGCTTTAAGACGTGCGGGTCAGTCAATGCAGACATTCTCAAGAACTCGTGTCTTCAAGTGCAGTCATGAAGTAGAATCACCCGAATTAGTTCAGACACATCTCTACCACATCAACTGTTCCAGAGGAGACTACTCCGTGAATCAGACCTTAAGTGGTCAATTTTGCTGTAAAGGCCTCAACTGAGGAAGAAGGACAAGAAGAAGAGAACTGATTGGACCAAGAAATACAAGTAATGGATATTAGACTAATGGAGATCTGGACTTTGCATTGTTGCATTGATGGTGACACTGTTGGGGATTTATTCAAGATTCAAGGCAGGGCAGCATTCGCCAGGCAGATCATGCTCAGAGGTAGGGCAGGTAGAGGTAGAAATTGGTCCTTGTGCAAGATACTGAACCCCAAATTGCCTCCTGAGGCTGCATGAATGTGAATGATTGGCCCGGCACGCTCCACAGTGGCTGCTCATCGCCAAATAGAACAACTTCAAGAAAACCATTCGGGTTTAGTAAAATATAGCTACTATCCAGGAATTTGCCTTATTTACGCACTTTTTCCATAATTCCATATATGTTTTGACATCTTTTAGTTTTTAATGAATAGGTGCACAAACCATTGACTGGTACTGTATATAGACTATTTTACAGCCATACCAAGTCTCAGTATGAGATGGAGTTAAAATGTGTATGTTCCATCATGTATTGTACCTAACGCACTGAATTTTCTTCTTGCACCAGTGGAGAAGCTGAAGGAGCAGTCACAAAACAGATGTCCATACTGACCAAGAACAGAATAGTCCTCATTCTTTAACGGCTAGAGTTAAATGAGACCAGTGTTGCAGTGGGACTGGGAAAATGAACAGGTGTTGGGTGCCATAAGAAGATTCTGGGGCATTTTACATAATCATTTTCTGTTTTATTGCTAATAGTTCCTGGAGAGAGAACAGGATGTAGCGTAACATAAAATGAGCCCTGTCACTTGATTTTCTTAGTGGCCTGTAACACCTGAACTCATTTCTATGTAAAGAACCGGAGACGAGAATGGACGTCTTCTTTCTCCGCTCCCCAACAGTGTCAACAGTGTGCAACAGCAGCCACTGTTATCTTGAAATGGAAGTCTGCTAAGCGTCAACAAATGGCCGTCACGCATGACAACCACGAATCCCAGCGCCGCCAGCGACAAGTCCCAGGTCAGGCTGACATTACTGCAAAGCGTGTCGAACACTGTGATACTGTGGTGGTTTTATCTGGCTAACGTTAGATGTGTGAAATTGCTTTCACTTGTCAAGGCGATGCAAGGCAGAGTCGTGTAGGAAGTTCAGGTCATCTACTGGACTCTTAGCACCTTCAATACGTTTCCATCAAGAGCATTGGTAACCATCAGGGATCTCGGCAGACACTGTGAGGGCCAATAAAATATTATCCTAAGTAACAGATTACTACTTCATGTATTGATTTTCCTTCCAAATTTATGTTATTTTTTTTTACCTCTGTGCCTCATTTGCAAAACAAAAACAAAACTGTCACCACAACACAAAGCATGCAAGCTTCAAGGAGTCATATCCTGAAGAGTCAGAGATAAAATGAGTCTGAGTCTGAATCATCATTTTTGATTGTAGGCAGACTATGGCACAAGCTGCTTTTCAGAGGGCATTTGTTTCATTTGATTAAATAAATAAATAAATATAGAAAGATACTTTTTCCTCTTCACTAGGCTATTCTTGAATTCAATCCTTTTCTGGGGGACCGGACGCACAGCTCCAGTTGACATTTACACAAACAGACCTCTGATGGTTATGGTGGGAGATGCTAGAGTTGCTCACGAAACACAATGAATCTTTATGAACATGCATGTCCACACCGCCAGGTTTCCAGATTGTCGGCCAAAACAGCTTTTCAGGGCTGTGGAAACACAGCACACAGCCATTGTCTGCCCCATTGATAAAAACCTTAGAATGCTGACTGTGCTGAACTGTCAGTTGCTGCATCTAGTCGAATCTGCAGCGTATGATGCAAATCCATGACCTCTAAACTGCACTATTGTGACAGCCTGGCTGCTGGCCCAGTTACTCTTGGCCTGTGGGTGCATGGAGCGGTTAAGCCCCTGTGCTGGCTGGCCAAAGCCCTGTGGGATTAGACTCATGCAGGTGGCACGAAGCCACTAGTGGTGAAACAACAGGGATGTGAATTGAGCCCTTATCTTTACATTACCTGAATTTACTCCTGGCTACAAACTATGGCCTGTTGTGTTTAGACTGCATTACATTGTGCATCCGTTCATGTGATTGTATCTATGTAATGTATCTGTGCATTTCTAAGAGTCTCTCTATGTATGAGAGAAAGGTCTGGATGAGGAGACCTAGCACCTGATTGGAATTTTCCCAACGGAATGCCATTGGGCCACCACCTTCCTTAGGAACACCATTTTGAAGGTTGCCATGAGGTCAGTGTGTTGCCAGGTGGGTGGCAGGTGAAGACAGACGTCTTGGGGTGCTGATCTGAGAAAACTATCAATGTCGGTTCGCTTTGCGAAGGAGCCTGAACTGCTGTAGATGTAGCTGGTTGCTAGCTCTGGAAACACCTGGATAGGAGCTCAGCTCTCTATTCAAACACGAACACATCTGCTGATTACTTTCTCCATTGATCAATCATTGTAGACGTTAGAAATACTGAGAGTAGGTGTGCTTGTAAGGTGAAAGTGGCATGGGGAAAGAAAGACTCCATTAAAACACTTTGACTACATTAGTGTGTGTGTGTGTGTGTCTTGTCATCTGTTGAATAATACATCTACCAATAATGGTGACGAATGAAATGACAAATGGTCCAGTGTGTACACCTGAGGAGATGTATTGACAGAAATACAATATAATATAATATAATATAATATAATATAATATAATATAATATAATATAATACAAATAAATATAAATATATATAATATATAAAAACTTGCATATATATATATATATATATATATATATATATATATATATATAGAGAGAGAGAGAGAGAGAGAGAGAGATAGATAGATATAAATAAACATATATATATATCTGTGCAGGTAGGTGTTCACAGCTCCATTCTGAGCTTACATTAAAGGTAAGATATATATATATATATATAGTCCTGCAGAGCAACTTTTAAATGTTAAAGTTGAATTCTAATTATGAGGTTTGGAAAAACACAATATTACTGTGTGTATAAGTGCACTAACACTTTTATTAGAAATCATTTTGAGCATTATTTCTCCCACATGCAAACATAAAATAACAGAACTGTTTGTTACCTCATTAAAATATAATTCCAAAGAGACAGAGCGTACACCCTGTGTGCATACCTTTAATATCTCAATATGTAATATCTTTTTCATTTCCTCCAGACTGTAAAGTTTGTGTGATGATGAGGGGAAACTGTAAAAGATATCATACTGACAAAAAAAACCCAACATGCAGCTGTCATCAGGCTTCAGTTACAGTGTTAACCACACCATTGAAACAGTTTGATGTCTTTCTGTTCAGTGTGGAGAGGAAAGTGTGCTTCATGTTCGTGTTTGCAGGCATTGTGTGTTTGTGCTGCTGATGCTGACACACACGTGATCTCAGTCAGTCTCAGTCGAGGATTTGAAACGTTTATCGCCACGTAAAGGAAATAATAAGTCACAGTGTAAGGTGTCATGAAACACTGATGAATATACTCACCGGCTGCTCTCTTTGTTTAAGTCCACTGCCGTGTCTTATTTCTCAGGGGGTGAACCGATGCTCCGTCCTCTCTTCCAGCTTCACCTGCCGTCACCCTCACATATTTCACAGGAATCAATGCGAGAGATTGCGTTTTTCAACTCCGTTCTTCTAACAAGCAGCGTGTTCAGGATCCAGGAGAACCACCAGGGATCCTCCTACACCTCTTCTCTCCAGCTCTTCTTCTGGGCCCCGAATCAAACACTGGAAAAGATCACAGAATCCGAGCTGTGTTCTCTGCGTAGAGGAAGAAGGTATCATGAGAGGAGGCTTGATAATCAATACAAGATGATATTTCTCTGTGATGATGTAATTTCTTAACCAATCATTCTTCAGGCCAAATCCTCCTTCCTACTTAGGCTGAATGTTCAGAGGCTGTTACATACAGTATGTTACATAAATGTGTCAGATCCCTCCTCTGTGGCTCTTCCTGAGGTTTCTTCCACCTTTTTTCCCTGTTAAAGGATTTTTTGGTCCTCACTCTCACTCGAACCGAGGGTCTAAGGACAGAGGGTGTCACTCCCTGTACAGACTGAATAAAATTTGATTTGATTTGATTTGACTTGATTTGATTCGGTTTCGTTTCTCAAGTCCAAGTTCCATTACATTACTTTTTGAAATGCTAAAGCTGTGTCCCCAGCTTTATTCTTTAGGGTCTCCATGTCAGTCCAATAGGGGGCAGCAGAGGTCAGCCTCTCTGAGAGTGGGTTAGTGGGTGGAGAGAAGCCCCCAGGGAGCCTTTCAAATACATAGTTTAAATATATATAGTGCCAGTCAAAAGTCTGGACACAGCTTCTCATTCGATGGTTTTTATTGTATTTTTTTACATTATAGATTCGAACTGAAGACATCAAAACAGAAACAACACATCTGGAATTATGTGGTAAACAAAGCAAAGTATGTTTTATATTTGAGGACATTTACACACTCTTGATATTCTGTCAGTCAGCTTCAGGAGCTCGTCGCCTGGAAACCTTAATTATTAACAGGTGTGTCTTGTCAAAGGTTAATTAGTGGAATTTCCTGCCTTCTTACAGAGAGTTGTGCTGTCCGGAGCTAGTGTTGACATGCAATGAATAACTTCATTCAACTTATCAAGAACTATTCAACTAAATCAAGAAAACATCAGTCGGTCACTGCTTTAAGACGTGCGGGTCAGTCAATGCAGACATTCTCAAGAACTCGTGTCTTCAAGTGCAGTCATGGTAACGAATCACGAATTAGTTCAGACACATCTCTACATCAACTGTTCAGAGGAGACTGCGTGAATCAGACCTTCGTGGTCAATTTGCTGTAAAGAAACCTCAACTGAGGAAGAAGGACAAGAAGAAGAGAACTGATTGGACCAAGAAATACAAGTAATGGATATTAGACTAATGGAGATCTGGACTTTGCATTGTTGCATTGATGGTGACACTGTTGGGGATTTATTCAAGATTCAAGGCAGGGCAGCATTCTGCGCCCAGGCAGATGTGGCTCAGGGGGTAGGGCAGGTAGAGGTAGAGGTGGTCCTTGTGCAAGATACTGAACCCCAAATTGCTCCTGAAGGCTGCATGAATGTGAATGATTGGCTAGCTCCCAGTGGCTGCTCATCATAAATAGGAACAACTTCAAGAAAACCATTCCGGGTTTGAAGTAAAATATGGCTACTGTCAAGAATTTGCCTTGTTTACACTTTTTTGTATAATTCCATATATGTTTTGACATCTTTAGTTTTAATGAATAGGTGCACAAACCATTGACTGGTACTGTATATAGACTATTTTATAGCCATGCAAGTCTCCAGTATGAGATGGAGTTAAAATGTGTATGTTCCATCATGTATTGTACCTAACGCACTGAATTTTCTTCTTGCACCAGTGGAGAAGCTGAAGGAGCAGTCACAAAACAGCTGTCCATACTGACCAAGAACAGAATAGTCCTCATTCTTTAACAGCTAGAGTTAAAATGAGACCAGTGTTGCAGTGGGACTGGGAAAATGAACAGGTGTTGGGTGCCATAAGAAGATTCTGGGGCATTTTACATAATCATTTTCTGTTTTATTGCTAATAGTTCCTGGAGAACAGGATGTAACGTAACATAAAAAATGAGCCCTGTCATGATTTTCTTGGTCGCCTGTAACACCCTGAACTCATTTCTATGTAAAGAACCGGAGACGAGAATGGACGTCTTCTTTCTCCGCTCCCCAACAGTGTCAACAGTGTGCAACAGCAGCCACTGTTATCTTAGAAATGGAGTCTGCTAACGTCAACAAATGACCGTCACACATGACAACACGGAATCCAACGCCGCCAACGACAAGTCCCAAGTCAGAGCTGACATTACTGCAAAGCGTGTCAAAGACACTGTGATACTGTGGTGGTTTTATCTGGCTAACGTTAGATGTTGAAATTGCTTTCTACTTGTCAAGGCCGATGCAAGGCAGAGGTACGTAGGAAGTTCAGGTCATCCTACTGGACTCACAGCACCTTCATCGTTTCCATCAAGGAGCATTGTTATACATCAGGGATCTCGGCAGACACTGTGAGGGCCAATAAAATATTATCCTAAGTAACAGATTACTATTTCATGTATTGATTTTCCTTCCAAATTTATGTTATTTTTTTTTACCTCTGTGCCTCATTTGCAAAACAAAAACAAAACTGTCACCACAACACAAAGCATGCAAGCTTCAAGGAGTCATATCCTGAAGAGTCAGAGATAAAATGAGTCTGAGTCTGAATCATCATTTTTGATTGTAGGCAGACTATGGCACAAGCTGCTTTTCAGAGGGCATTTGTTTCATTTGATTAAATAAATAAATAAATATAGAAAGATACTTTTTCCTCTTCACTAGGCTATTCTTGAATTCAATCCTTTTCTGGGGGACCGGACGCAAAGCTCCAGTTGACATTTACACAAACAGACCTCTGATGGTTATGGTGGGAGATGCCAGAGTTGCTCACGAAACACAATGAATCTTTATGAACATGCATGTCCACACCGCCAGGTTTCCAGATTGTCGGCCAAAACAGCTTTTCAGGGCTGTGGAAACACAGCACACAGCCATTGTCTGCCCCATTGATAAAAACCTTAGAATGCTGACTGTGCTGAACTGCAGCCAGTTTAACTGCATCTACGTCCGGTCTACAGCGGTTACCGACCCCAAATCCCAACAACCTCCCCAAACTGCACCTAAAACAGCCCCAACCCTGGCTGCCTGGCCCAGTTACTCTTGGCCTGTGGGTGCATGGAGCGGTTAAGCCCCTGTGCTGGCTGGCCAAAGCCCTGTGGGATTAGACTAATGCAGGTGGCACGAAGCCACTAGTGGTGAAACAACAGGGATGTGAAGTGACCCTTATCTTTACATTATGATTTACTCCTAGCTACAAACTATGGCCTGTTGTGTTTAGACTGCATTACATTGTGCATCCGTTCATGTGATTGTATCTATGTAATGTATCTGTGCATTTCTAAGAGTCTCTCTATGTATGAGAGAAAGGTCTGGATGAGGAGACCTAGCACCTGATTGGAATTTTCCCAACGGAATGCCATTGGGCCACCACCTTGTAGGAACACCATTTGAAGGTTACCCTTAAGGGTCAGTGTGTTGCCAGGTGGGTGGCAGGTGAAGACAGACGTCTTGGGGTGCTGATCTGAGAAAACTATCAATGTCGGTTCGCTTTGCGAAGGAGCCTGAACTGCTGTAGATGTAGCTGGTTGCTAGCTCTGGAAACACCTGGATAGGAGCTCAGCTCTCTATTCAAACACGAACACATCTGCTGATTACTTTCTCCATTGATCAATCATTGTAGACGTTAGAAATACTGAGGTAGGTGTGCTTGTAGGTGAAAGTGGCATGGAAAGAAAAGACTCAAGTAAAACACTTTGACTACATTTACATTTACTTTACATTCTTCTTCTCTGCAGTTGCCCAAGGTGGAACTGTGCACCGCATCTGAGGGGTGCTAAGAGGAATGTTCTGACTATTTGAGGTGCTCATACACAAACTCAGAACTCTATCTTAGCTGTTTCTCCAACCTTTTAACATGGGTACCTCCGCACGAAATATCAAGCTCTCCAAGATCCACCATTATGACAGATATTAAAATACAGGCTGACCAGAGAATTTACACAAGAGGCGGGTTTTTTGTTGACTGGTGAATCCTGAACAGAGCCAAGAACCCCTCCACTTACTATCTTGCCATTACAGTTTAGGTGACGTATGTGTGCGCAACATGCAAGAACGTGGCTGACAAGGGCTGATATTAAAGGCTGTACTATTCGGTTTCGTTGCTGTTGTATCTTTTAAATGGGCCAATTCATAAACTATTTCCACTTTTGCCTCTTCGAGTCATATACATGTTTTTTTTTATGTTGCTACTCTTTTAGCTTGAGAAGTCTAGATGCTAATGTTTGCAGTCCAAACCATTTGTTCTCATCTTGTTGTTGCTCCACTGACCCTGGGCAGCATTGTGTCTAAATCTGCCCTCCATCCAACCACACAAGCAGAACAATACAGCGGCATTATGTCACTGACTGACTGACAGAATAGATACGTGTGTGTCTGTTTGATGCATCGTCGCTCAGGTAAAATCGCTCTGTGTCTTTAGCTTGCTTCCTGACCTCTTTGTCTCTGTTATGCCCTCCTCCTTCCTGTCCAGCACGGTTTGTTTTGGCAGCCATGGTCGTCTGATGTGTGGGTGGCACTGGGTCGCACCAGGGTCTGGACCCAGCGGTGCCCCCCCGCCCATCCTCAACCCTGATTCTGCTGACAGGGTCTAACCCACCATGAGATAATGCCATTCCAGAGGGATCGTGGCTAAAGCCTCTCTTTCTGGCTCTCAGGTATATAAAGAGGAGGCAGTAGCAGAGCAGAGGACAAAGCACTCATTAACATTCTGTTCTCCCTCTCTCTCTTACCTCACCTCACCTTCTTTCACCTGCTGGACTCTGAGCTGAGCAGGTCAATCTGCCAACCTGAGCCAAGCCGAGCCGAGCTAGACCAGTCTCCAGTCACTATGGATATTGCCATCCAGCACCCCTGGTTCAGACGCGCCCTGGGCTCTGCCTACCCTGGCCGACTCTTTGACCAGTTTTTTGGAGAGGGCATATTTGACTACGACCTCTTCCCCTACACCGCCTCCACCATCAGCCCTTATTACAGGCGGTCACTGTTCCGGAACTTTATGGATTCTTCCAACTCCGGCATCTCTGAGGTAAGAAGACAAGACCAGACTGGAAGTACATCATGACTCATGATTGGCTTCATTTATGTTAGTAGGAGAACAGATATAAAGACAGTGAAAGTTAGTACAATTTTGAGACCAGTTTCTATCTGCTTCCCTCATCTCTGTTCAGTTACTAAATTTGTTTGTACTTATATTCAATATCCGGATTAGTCTGGTTGCTTTCAGTGTCTTGTAGCTGCTCTACATCTCAACACAACTGCAACTCTGCTCAAGAAAAAAAAAAACACAACTTGCAATGGATCCTTTCTATGCTTGTATGTGTCCAACAGGTGAGGTCTGACAGGGACAAGTTCACAATCTACCTGGACGTCAAGCACTTCTCACCTGAAGACCTCAGTGTGAAGGTCAGCGACGACTACGTGGAGATCCAGGGCAAGCACGGAGAGAGACAGGTACTGTTCTTCTTCTTCTCTGTCTCCTACGTAATTAATAAGACTGTTTAATAAGGTGTCGGGTCAGTGTTTGAAGACAGGTATCTATTGTTTTCTATGATCCCTCCAAAGAGTAATGTAATCTAGATCCAAGGTCAACTTGAGTGATAAAAAAGTTGTCTCCATGTTCAGCAGAGGGGGCTCTATAGTTAAAACTGCGTCAATGCATATGACCAATATTCCAGAACATTCACATCAAGCTGACTGATGTGACTGTGCCCTCTGCTGGAGGATCACCACTGCTCTGCCACTCGGCTGCACAAACTAGTCTTCTAGACTTTTAACGGGATGGGAGCGGGTCAGTTTCCACTAATGTCATGTGGAGCGAAGATAAACTCAGCTACAACATTTGAAATTTGCTGCAGAAGCTGCTAAATGATGAACTTTTGGTGTGATGCTTCGTTGTAGTTCTTGATAATACCTCAAAATCCCCAAAACTTTATACGTATGTTGAGTTTTAGAACATCGGCAGTGAGTTGGGGGACATTTTGGTCACACTCCGACAAAATAAGGACTAAATAATAATCCTGCTGTCTTTCAGGATGACCACGGTTACATCTCTCGTGAGTTTCACCGCCGCTACCGCCTCCCCACCAGTGTTGACCAGTCAGCAATCACCTGCAGCCTTACAGCTGACGGTCTGCTGACTCTGACCGGGTCAAAGGTCATGGGGGGAAGCGAATCCGGCCGCAGTGAGCGCAGCATCCCTGTCACCCGCGACGAGAAACCCAATCAGGCTGCATCCTCTTAGAGGTCACGCGACGGGGGTTGACCAGGAGTGCTGGAGCCGCAGCCTGCATCAACCGGGGATGTATGGCCACAGAATCTCTATCCTCCACCCCTGGCTTCTTCTTCTCCCTTTCCCAGAGGATATCTGCGTCCTCCTCACTTCACTTTCTCCTCTGTAGATTCTTCTTAGCGCACTCTTACGGTATTATTAGTATCATTGTTTGAGATTAACAAAAATCTCCCCATGAGGATGGTTAAGTGAGGGGCGGCTGGACTTTCTAAGGAGAAAACTCATCTAAGGACTAAACGTTCACGCGAGGCGACGCTTCGGTCTGTTGATCATTGCTGATTTGTGTTCAGAGCGAGTCCTCTGACAGTACAGACTGGAGGAAAATGTCACTCATGTCTCCAGATTTTCCATCAGTGAAGTTCTCCGAGGCCCTGGCTGCTTCCATTCTTGTGCTGACTCTTTGAACCCTCTCCTCTCTTGTCTTAAATATATCCTGTTCTGTAGTCTAGGCCTCGTTCTGTGGATGCCTGCTCTTTACTGAGCAGTCAGTACTAAAGAAATAAAACTGTAATTAACAAAAAGCAACTCCTGTGAGGCTTCATTCTTTGCTCTTCACATCAGGTTTCAGTTTAATTATTAACCATGACGTCAGTGCAACACCTGCTTAGGGTGCCTGAAGGTGAGGTGGAACGTAGTGATTGCATGCACACGTTCACAAGGAAACCAAGGAAAACGGCTTCAAACTATCAGAGGTGTAAAACTCCACAGGCAACATTTAAATGAACACTCAGAAATCTAGGCCAAATTCCAGCTGAGTGGACATGACGTGAACAGCTTATCTGTTTTTCCTGGGGGCTACTCGAACAATTAAAAGCGTGGACCAGCTTAAAACTCTAAGGTGGTTGGGGGGTGTCCTTATCCAGAGGTGGACGGACAAACCCTGGTTCAAGCTTCAGACAGCTCAGGCTGGAACAGCTCAGGCTGGAACAGCTCAGGTTGGAACAGCTCAGGTTGGAACAGCTCAGGCTGGAACAGCTCAGGTTGGAACAGCTCAGGTTGGAACAGCTCAGGCTCCATTAATGACTTGTATCTGGTCAATGACCTAGTTCATGACCTCAACAACCAGGCCCTGCACCCTCACACAGAGTAACTCTGTTAGTCACTCTGTTAACTTTGACTGAGAATATATATTATATATATTATATTTACACACTCAATATTTTTACATCCATTTTTTTAAAACATTTTCACATTTTTATTCTGTTTTTTTGTTGAGTTGCGCTAATGTCTGCAAATTCCTTCATATGTTATCTACTTAACAAAAAATCTGATTCAGACTTAAAATTTTACCTGAACAGCTGAAACTAGCTTTAAAGCCAAAATATGTGACGGTAGCATTGTAATAAAAATAAACAGGGCTGTCAACTTTCATAAGAAATTATGCTACGATAGTTTTGGGAAATGTATCGATACATATTTGTGAGAAATGTTTGGGCTGTTTTGGGGATTTGAGTGATGAGTGTATGAAGAAATGATGACAGATTTCAGATACATTCAACATACTGTATATATCAACAACAAATATTAGATATTACAAGTGTCATCAGTCTCTGTGAGATACTATGTAAACAGAAAGAGAGTGCTCTGTGTGTGCAAACACCATCTTTAATGTATGAACCTGTGTGAACAAATCTGAGGGCTTAACAGTGAGAAAAGTTCAGGTACAATAGTGAACTTTTTTTTTATATTTAACAAGTTTAACTTTGATGAACCTTTTAGTTGTGCTAATAACAGCACCAACACGCATGCATGTGACGTGAAGAGAGGTGAACAGGAGGAGAGCTTGAAGACAGTGAATCCACATCAGAGGCTCTGTTTACATCTCTGACCCTGGAAAGACACAAACAGTCTTCACTTCATCACCGCCACACTTTGTTGTCTTGGACAAACCTAATCATTGAATCATTTTAGTTAGACCTCCTTAATTTTCCGTTTAGCATGATGTTTCACTGCTTTGACTTTTCTCTTTCTGGAGGTTAACACCAGGTTTATCCTGCTGGAGTTGACTTATCCTGTCAGCTCCCTGTCAGCTTGTGCCTGGACCTGTACGCAGTCTATTATACCAGACCTGAAGCGCTTGTTATCTGTCTTGTTTTTTGGAGGTCTCAGTCTCGTCTCCAAATCGACCACATTTAGCCAACTTTCTCCGGTCTCGAGGGGAGGACTCGGGACTTTACATGCACTCCAAGAAAGTAAACGTGGGAGACAGGAGAAGAAGCGGTGTCTGTCTGGAGGAAACGTCAGCCAAATGTTTTGTGACAAGTGTAACAAAAAACCGTGTCATGTGCATAACACACAGCAGTCTGTACATTCTGCAACTATTATTATATGAGCTTCATAAGTAGGCTGGTCTGTCTGGTCTTGACTTCCTCTCAGAGTCTTGGTCTTGTCTTGGTCATGACTTGGTGTCAGTTTAGATAGATCTAGGTCTTCACTACAACACTGACTGTTAAATACACCAATGGTCTGGATGACGCTGTTCAATGACCTCAGACAATTATCATTGCATATAATGTGACTGTGGTACCTGCTGGAGGGCCTGCAGGTCCTCCAAGATCTGCTGGGCAGCCAGTCTCAGGCTGGGCTGCACCGAGGAGGTGAGCCGGCTGACACGAGCCCGGAGGTCTGGATCCAGCAGAGAAGAGCCCAGCAAGAGCAGCACCTCCTCCTCCAACAACACTGACTGCAGGAGACGCAGAGAGTGGAGGCACACCTCCCAGTCTCCATCTGCGAGACAAACGGATGAAATGTAGGGAGTTTACAGCCATTTACGTATCTATCCACAACCAACAGCACAATACACAATACACAGTAACAAACACGTCTGTGACAGCATGCGGTGGCTGAATGTGGTGTCTCTGTCAATACAGAGACACCACAGTGGACAACATCTCCATCTGCTGTTGTTTGAATCAGCTGAGAGAGTCAACATTAGACCCAGCGCCACACAACTACCTTTCCAGCCTGTCCATGACAAGTAGCACACAGACAGAGCCAAATGGAACAAAGTCTTCAATGCCACAATGTAATGGACCTGACATTTTTTTTTTGAACATTCTTTTTTGAACATTCTTTAACATTTCAGGTAGTTGCACTATAAGTTCCCAGGTACCTCAGCACTTTGTCAAACTTTATTACTTTAGTAATTAAAAAATTGTCTTTCGTTATAATTGGTAATTCGCTCCTGCGTTTATCAAGTAAATTGGCAGGAGAGTACGGTTTGGAGAAGGTTGCTTCAATTTCAAACCAGGGCGGTTTCGGTTTAGCTGTTGTCCATATTGAGATGATTCTGGCTTGTATTGAGGTCGTATAGTTTGTAATGTTGGTGAAGCCCAATCCTCCTTGTCCTTTTGGTAACTGTAAAATATCCAATTTTATTTTAGGCTTCCTGCCAGCCCATATAAAGTCAGAGAGAGCTTTATTGATATCTTTAATGTTGTTTCTCTTCAAAGATATGAAGAGCATTGATAAGGGGTAAATAATTTGGGGGAGAATTATCATCTTAATAAGACTGACTCTGCCAAGAAAGGTTACAGGAAGCTTCTTCCAGCTCAACATCTTGTCTTGTCTTGTCTTGTCTACCATGGGGTTAACATTTTCAGCATAAAGTTGACTAATTTGTGTTATTTTAACCCCCAAATATATAAATCCATTCGGTATGGACCTGACATTTTAAAGCTAGTTTAATGTTTGAGACAATCAGGCATTACTGTATATTGTTTCAGTTTAATACAAAGTTTTAAACTCTTTTTGGTCACATACAGTTCAATCCATGAATTATACTAGGAGGAGGAAGGATGTATGGATCCATGTTATCAGCTCGTCATCGAGCTCTGCAGTGGCCTGATAACGAGCCACTCATTTGAATCAGGTGTGTTGGAGCAGGAAACATTCTAAAACATGCAGGGCAGTGTTTCCCCGAGAACCAGGCTTGATAACACACAAGCACACATGACATCCTCCCTATCAAAAGTATTTTTCTGCCTCAAGGTTGAGTTTAACGGAAGCATACTTGTCTGAGCTGCTCTGGCTTTGTGTAGCATTTCAATCAGGTCCCTGTTCAGAATTCCGGGCAGGAACTCCTTCAGCTGCATGACTTCTGTGGTTAACTTCTCCAAATCTCTTTTCCTCACTCTGACAAAACCATCCTGAAAGAAAAAAAAAAGATGGACCTCAATACACATCTGTGAATGTTAGGATAGTATTTTAAAAAGGTCTGTGGTCAGAGATCACACACATACACACGGAAAATAATGAAAGAATTGTTGGTGGCAAACAGGCACTTGTCTTTCATGTCTCAATTAGCATTGCATTTATTAATTCAGGATGTGGTTGGCTATAACGCTGCTATCCTTAGCATCCATGTAGAGGATGATGTAATCACAGTATTTGTCTGTTGATTTTGGTGTCTTCAGTGGACCCAACATCTTAGAATTCTGCACATTTTTACCCAATTTTTCTAATCTAATTTTCATAAACATGCAGTAAATGTACCTGTAATAGCAGTGGACAGTAATGGTGCGGTGACATGCAGTTCATAAACAAAAGACTTAAACGTCTTTTTTTTTTTAATCATTTAAATTTGGTTGGGTGGCTAATAACAATTCTTTAGTCTGACAAACTCAGAACACATTTGTTATTACGTTACACTGACTTTAATATGAATATTCTATAACAGATAAAACACAAACTACAAAGAATTAGTTCAGTTACTGTAGTAAAGCATTAAAACTTTCTTTTATGTCACATTTACATTATTAATCTGATTTACAACTGCATAGAACCTTAATTACTCGAAATATAATGGCTAAAGTTCATGTTATGTTATGGTCTGTTGGTATGTTGAGTAGTGCTGTACTGACGCCTGTATAAAGAGCCAGTACACAGGTGAGCATTTCAAAGCAGCACACAGGATTTGTGCTTGGTAGAGAGCCAAAATAACAGATATGTGTAACTCAGTGTTGACCATGGATTAACCCTTGACAGCAACAACTATGTCAAACACATGTAAAACATGTTTGTAGAGCTGCGTTCACTTGGTACCTGTTTCCTTAACTCCTTACCTTTACCTTTGCTCTATGAGTCAGACCCAGTGATTTCCCGCCTAAAGACGCCGCCATCTTGTGGTCGGTCGGTTCTTGTCCTGTTGGGCTGTTAGCATTAGCATTAATACATTATTCAAACCTAACATCATAGCACAGTTAGCTAATACATGGAGGGAAAGTCTACAGTTGCTATGGTCCGCATAATTTAGATTTTCAAAGACAATTACGAGTATAATGTTTCTTACTTCTGAGGAGAGTTTCAAAGTTTCCCTCCGACCTGTAGGGGGCGCAGCGGCGGGCGCGGTTCCTGACCGGTGTTTAGCCCAAACCGTGTACAACAGATGAAATGCCTCCCGCTCCCTGCTAGACTCCAGTCCGGGTTTTGTGATTCCCCAGCCGGACAGAGAAGCTTATCTTCTCTTCCTTTGTGTTTGAACCTTTTTTTTTAGTGTGCTCTGTGGGACCGGGAACGCTGGAGAGAAACGTCTCTGTCTGCCTCTGTCATAGTTCACTCATGTCTGTGGGACTAGAAACCGACTTCTCCAGTGATGAGGTGTTCGTCAGCCGGTTTCCCATCCACCGCGCCTGTCGGGATGGAGATGTTGGTGCTCTGGTCTCACTGTTACAGCAGCTCTCTGACCAGGCTCATCTGACTGTGGAGGACTCCTGCTACGGCTGGACCCCCATACACTGGGCTGCTCATTACGGCCAGGTAGGGATTAAGTTACTAGCTAGCTAGATTAAGATGACCACTAGCAAAAAGCTGGCCATGACGCGTTCATGGATCTTTTGCGAATACACCCATCTTGTAACTTACTGTATATCATGAAATACTGTAAATAACAATTTAACTGTAATAAACTTGGCTAATTGTCCTTTTGATACTTTTGAGCAATAACATGGCGGCGGACTTTTAAAAATGTTTATGTTCTATTATAAGAGAAGCACTCGCCGTTCATCTTTCTGACTGTTGTAGCACACTTATGTCAGATTGTTCATGTACAATAAAGTTGTCCAGGTTGCTTGAAAAAAATAAATAAAGCGACCGGTTACAGCATTTTTATTGGTTACAGCTTAGCCAATAGCTGCTCGGGCGCCAAAACAGCTCTACAAAACCCGGAAATGTCATGTCTGTTTATATATATATATATAAAGATGCTGTGTACTGTTACAACTTCACTGAACTGTTTGTATGTATGTATGTATTTAACTGTATTTAAACACACACTCACTGAAAATAGTTATAGTAAGCAGATTTATGATAATGGTACAGTAAGCTGTTATACATGTCATATAAATGTCACTTTGCTCTGTGACAGGTATGTGAACACACACAAGGAATTTGACTCCAGTTACACTTTGCTCAAAACATCAAACATATATAGATGTAGGTACAGTTAAAAAAACAAAACAGAACTTGACAGGTAAACATAAACAAGTACAAAACTATGTACATATAAAAAGGTAAATCTATATGTATATATAAATATCTGTATGTCAGGGATAGACAAGGATAGAAATCTTTTTACACTGAATGGGAATGTGCAATGAAATGGTGCAATAGAGAAGAGTAGGGATGAAGTAATAAAACATGGTATCTTCAGCATCAAACATCAGCCTAACCCCAAGCAGCACCTCTCAACCTCAGGGCCAACATACCTGATATTTAAGCAGGGCTGCGTGAGCCTCCTGATGACTGGATTCTCTATTTGCCAGCACATGTTTTCAATAGTCTCGTTCATGGCTGCGTCCTTTGTTTCCGTGCACACAGCTGGAGTGTGTGGCACACCTGGTCCAGATGGGTTGCGAGGTGAACACGGTGACCAGCCGCTTCAACCAGACGCCAACACACACTGCGGCGTTTGGAGGACACCCTCACTGCGTGGTGTGGCTGACTCAGGCTGGAGCTGACGTCAACAGGCAGGTCAGTCTTCCAACGCCACCCAGCCGCTATGTCACCAGATGTTAGCAACCTTCAGCAGGCATTTTGAATGTAGAGACAGGATTATTCAATATCTGATAAACAAGTGTGAAAGGATCAACACAGTGTAGTAGAGGGCTGGGGATGACATGTTTATCTCTGATTCCATGTGTTACATAGACCAATGGGAAAAGTTTAATCAAACACTTCCAGCGACAGTTCATCATGACTCATATTTTTGGTGGAGATATGAGTCATATTTCCACAAAATCTAAAAAAATAATCACAATACTGTGGTGAAAGTATTTTTCCCCCATGCCCAGTCTTGTATGAAAATATGACTTATGGTTTTATCATCTGTGTAATTCCATCACAGAAAGTCTGTTGTCTTTGTCTTAGGCATAGTTCCAGCAATTCAGACACGTGGTTATTAATCAGAAATGCCCATGTCTATGCGATTATAGCGCTAACATCATTGGAAATCTTAAGGTTGCTTGGACGGATTTGTTGTTGTCGCTGCTGTGAATGGGAATGGATAAGCAGAGGTAAGCTTGTCTGCCTGAGTGCTTTTACAGGGGAACATCCGTCACAATCCCCACTGCACATCTCATTCTGTGTCTATGGCAGGGCTTCGTTCCAGCACAAGGTGTGCTCAGAATACACTCAGAAACATCATGCAAGGTGTAATGCAGTCCTTCACTTAAATGCTTCATATGCAAAGTAAACTAACTCCAGCTGCCAGATAAACATAGTCAATTACAGAGTACTAGATTACCCTCTTCAATAAAAATTTCAAGTACAAATACCTGAAAATGACCCCGCCTTTACCTTTTATTTCTAGCATATAGTATAAACTGTCAATCAGTTCTGTGTTACACCTCTAGCCTTCCTTCAGTCCAACCCATTACTACTCATTTCTCTGTACTGTACTAGAACAAATGTCATTTGTTACTTTTCACCACTGGCAGTAATGGTGACCTGCAGTAAATGTACCTGTAATAGCAGTGGACAGTCATGGTGCGGTGACATGCAGTAAATGTACCTGTAATAGCAGTGGACAGTCATGGTGCGGTGACATGCAGTAAATATACCTGTAATAGCAGTGGACATTTATCACATGTGGATGTGGGAAGAGTCATTAAACTCATCTCCAACTTTGAATCAGTAGGTCTAATTGTAATTGGCTATTATTGATGTTCACAATTCAATATTTAATTTAATACAGCGATGAAATAAATAAAAATATAATACTGTATTATAACAGAGAAGCCTGTCATAGCATTCATTATTACCTGTTTTGTGTCTTCAGGATTTTGTGGGTGAGGCTCCCATCCACAAGGCAGCTCGGTCAGGTAGCTTGGAGTGTATCCAGGTCCTGTTGATAGCAGGTGCTAAACCACAGTAAGTATCCTGCAGTCTGACCTCTGTGCAAGCAACACAGCAGCTCTGTCACGGCGAGCGTGAAGCTCAGCAGCAGCCTCACATCTCCCAGCTCGCCTCCTCTCTGAGCCTTAGGTCAAATCTACTCACCAGGTTTGCTAACGCCAATCACAGCTTCCCACTGTGTGTGTGTACTCCATAGTTTAATCAGGAATCAGTTTAGAAATGGAAAGGTGGCAACAGCAGCAGTCCTTTTCTTTTCTCTCTTTAAATCATGACATGATTGTAAGTAACAGTGAAGAAGCTCTGCTGTGCTTTCTGTTTTCATTAAAGGTCAGCGTGTTGCAGCAGTTTGGGAGAGAACGGGCACACTGGTTTACTTTCATCACTCTTCCAGTCATGTAGATATAACCAGTATACCACAGGGCGATTCTGTGTCCATCACTGCCCTGATTCTCCAGAATTTCCTCCCAGCTCACTGTGGTTTTGATATTTTGGAAGTGAAATGGGTTGAGGTAAAATGTCAACAGATTTGGAGCAGTGATGGACACTTGGGAGAGTGTGTATCTTTTAAACAGTCTTAAAAATAGCGAGCTGGCCATGTGACATCACGACTTTCCAGATTACAGAAATCCATTTTATAATTGTAAAGCCTTGTTTTATACAGCAGGTGTGCGCTCAGCTCACTTTCTCCTAAACAAATCAGTCGTATTCCCTCAGATTGAAGTGCAGTGACGTACCTACCACCAAGCTACCACCTAATGTTTTGGCTGTGTTTGTTTTTAACAATGCAGACACACATATGAGCACAAGTATAGTGTGTGATTTCGGGCTGTCCCCAAAAGAAAGTTGAGAAAAGTGGTTTAATTATTGGTTCAATCCAAAATGGCCGCCTTAGGTCTCACTGTTAGCAGTTACAGACTAGAGGCAGCCTGCGTCAACAGCGCAACAGTTACTTGCGGGCAACAGACCCGCAAGTATTAACGTTGCCTTTCCTTGACCTCGTGACGTTTTCCATCGAGGTCAAGAAGAAGGGGTTAGGAAAGGACATAGGACGCCTACTTGAAGTGTTTTTGCCTGAGATGATTTACTGCCACGTTAGCGTTGGGCTAAATCTGTTTTCATTCATCAAACAACAAAACTGCTTCACAGGTGCTGAGCAGCGGGACAGACAGACCATTGATCACATGATTATTTGATGGTCGTGACATTGTCTGACAAAATAAACATGATGAAGGTTAGGGACCATAAAGCGACAGTTACTATCAGCCACATGTGCTAACCAACCAGTCAGAATAATATTAGAATAATAATAGGAATATAAAACCGGGACTTGTTTTTCTGCTGCAGTTTCAAAAGGACAGATGGATGATGGGAGCTGATCTCTCCTTTTTATTCTCTATGTTATCCATTATAGTGCTGCAGCAGACATGCATCACGTGATGCGCCTCAGAATAGATACTTTATTGGAGCGCGTCACACAGTGTGACACGACACGGCCCTGTAGGTGCAGACAGAGGCTCGTTCCGTCCTGCTTCGTACTGACAGTCATTTCTTAAAGAAGGGAAGCTGCACTGAGATCAGGTGGAATGATGTCACCTCACTGACAGAACACTGTCTGATGCTAAATGACCTGAGCGATGAATGGTGACGAAATATTCCAGATGTTTCACCAGCCGTTCTCTTCCAGACCAGCTGATTTAAAGTTCAGTTATTTGTGTGTGTGTGTGTGTGTGTGTGTGTGTGTGTGTGTTGTATTTTGCTCCACAGCTCGAATGCTCTCATGTGTTTTATAATAGAGGTAGTCGATGAGAATGTTGACTTCATGCAGAAGCGGAAAAGCTCATGCTGACGCTGACAAACTATTTCTGTACATTCCAAATAGATCAAAGAAATCTATAATTGTGTTTACAGATATTTCAGTTTAACACTGAGATCACTTCTGTCTCTGATGATCTTCTGAAACAGTGTTACAAACTCACTTTTGTTATGGAAAGTCAGTTGAAATGAAATGAAAATTCAGCACAGTTTGTATTCTTTTCTTGTATCCTTGTAACTGTGGCTGATTGGGTGTCAGTTGATGGCCATCATGAGCTTTTCAGCCTCGGGGAAGTTCACAGGGAGCAACAGTGAAGAGGGTGTGTGGACAATCCTGTGGAACCTGTTACTTTAATCTGACACTGTTTGATTGTTTCTCTCCTGTGTTACATTTTGAATTCATATTTGGATCTGCTTTTGGATCGTATGCTGTAAAGAAAGGATAACCATGAGACACCCTGCACGTTCTGATGTTTTGCAGCTATTGAATTTGAACACGATTTTCTTGAGTAATCCCAGAAAGAGGGAGCAGTCCAAATAGGCACTGCAGAATCTGCCACATGTGCATCAGCGAGCATCTTACAGTTGTTCAAACTGGCGAGGTATTTCCTGCAGTGATTGGTTTCAATGCTAAGAAAGCACTGATGATGATAGTCATGTCTAGACCTGCATGCTTAGCTTACAACTAACTGTTTTTAGACACTGTGCTAACAAAGTCATCTTACTGGACACGCCTCAGGAGACACTGTAGAAATCTCAGCTGAGGGTTGTTGTGCTGTAGCGGAGGGAAAGTGAACCAACAGGAACGTTAATCAATGAAGCTTCTCTCAACACCAGACAAGACACGTTCTCAGACTCACTGTAGAAGAAATGTTTGCTAAACCTTCCCAACATTGTGTCAAACTCTCCGAGTTTTCAGAGCAGAGTTACATAACCACTTGTCCAGCTCCGGTTCTGGCATGACAGCGGCTCTGCTCTGCTAGCTAACAGCAGCTACAGCTGTCAGCAGTTTACTTAACTGTCCATCAGGAAACTCTCCAGAGGACATCAGAAAAAACAGAAACATTTTCTCCATAAAATATGATCCAGTTTCACCAAAATCAGTCAAATACATCAGTGTGCGACTTAGTCTCGTAAAGCGTTACGTACTTCGCAGGTGACCTGATTACAGTCAGTGTGGCACCAACATGTTTTCTGATCTATTAGTTTATGACAGAAAATGACACAATAAAAACATTACTGGGCTTCTCACAGTTGAACAGTTCATTCTCTGAAAATACTTCAACTCAGCATATGTAATGCAGATAGGACCTGCTCCATGTTACACGTGAAGCTCAAAAGCTCAGAGCACAGACAGAAAACACCATCACACAATGAAAACCAAAAATCCTTCTGTGGTTACACACAACTGAGAACGGGCGGTTTATGGGGCAGAGGAATGTGAACTGGGTCACGGCCCGGTTCTCTGCAGGGCTTTTCACTTTAGCTCTGGTTTAAGCTCCCGCTAGTCCAGGGCTCCATTAGCTAAGAGCTATGTCACACCTGCAACATAACAGAGGGATGCGGAGCTATAACTGAAGCACACTTTATCCTCATACGCACAGGATTAACACAACCGCTGTCGGTCATGCTCACAGCCAAAGCATTCTGAAGTTTGTCACCAAAAAAAAATCACAGCATCCAATAATCTCTTGTCGCAGTTGTTATGTAGTTATTATTGCAGATACACTGACATCAGGTCTTTTTACAGCCTTAAACGTCAACACCCATAATAAATATCAACGAGGCTCCGATAAATAATCACATTTCGAAGCCTTAAACTCTGCGTTGGCCCACATTACAATCAAAGTGTTCATTTTGTCTGGTTTTGAGGAAGATGAATTTAAACACCAGTCCACTTCAGAGCCCAGTCAGGAGACAGGAGGTAGAGCTCAGATTACATAACTAACATTTGAGTGAACAGGCCTGTGTTCTTTAAAGTGCAGCTTACTGTGCTACAGAGGATAGACCTTGTGTTATTCTGAAAGGGTTGCAGGGGGAGATCATCAAGACCAGAGCAAATTTAGCAAACGCTGATGTATTGTCAGCTGTCTGTGATGATGACAGCTTTATTCGATTCTGTCGATGAGTCATGATGACCTCCCCCTGCCCTCACTTTCAGCCTGTTATCTGATCGCCGTGAAGCTTAAGCCAGTCAGTGATGAGCGCAGGATGCAGTCAGACTGTTTAGATGAGACTCTGTGACGTCTGACAGGAAGCAGTTTGTCTCACCCCGCCCTCTTCCTGTTCAGTTTAAGGAACGCCAGTGGGCAGACAGCAGCAGACCTGGCCCACGCTCACGGCTTCCACGACTGTTTCCGCTTCATCTCCAAAACCCAGAAGCTCAGTGGAGTGCACGTGAACGGAGTGCAGAATGGAAACAGTGGCCCGTGTGGTCAGGACCTGCTCAGCAGAAAGAGGCTGCTGGACGCCGTGGACACCCGTGATATGAAGAAAGCCCGGAGAGCTGAGAGTAAGAAGTTCATTTTCATTTAACCAGGCTGCCTTTAAAGCAGCACCATGTAGAAATCTGGATTCTTGGCATTTCAGTTTAAGAGCGCAGCATCAATCACACACACACACGCAACACAGCGGCCAGCTAATACTACTTACTAGTCCAAATGCCTCTCGATCCCTCCCGGTTACATTGTTACATTGCCCGCCTGTCCAGCTCCAGTTCTGGCACGACACCAACTCCGCTCCCTGTCGGCATTCCTCGACACCACGGGCCTGAAAATCTCTTCTCACTGGTCCAATAAGTCTGCGGTACCAACACCAGCAGCTCACAGCGCAGCTAACAAACTGAGCCAACATTGGCAAAGAGCAGTTCACAGCAGGTTACTTCACTGACCATCAAATCAAATCAAATCAAATCAAATTTTATTTATATAGCCCAAAGTCACAAAACACAGTTTGCCTCAGAGGGCTTTACAATCTGTACAGGGAGTGACACCCTCTGTCCTTAGACCCTCGGTTCGAGTGAGGAAAAACTTGCCCACCAAAAAACCCTTTTAACAGGGAAAAAAGGTGGAAGAAACCTCAGGAAGAGCCACAGAGGAGGGATCCCTCTCCCAGGACGGACAGACGTGCAATGGATGTCACGTGTACAGAACAAATCAACACAAACATATTGTACAATTACAATGAAATACAATAAATGATAGTATGATTACAGTAGCAGTGGAACTTGTGATAGAGTTAGAGGGACACAGATGCACAGCAGCAGTGAAACATTAACAGACTATAAACTATAGGAGAGATGTGGTAGCAATTATGACAGTGATGCTATATATAGTGGACATCAGCAGCAGACCACAGCAGCAGCCACGATCCACGAGAACCTGCTGGACGAGAAAGCACAGAAACTCCGGGGAAGAAAACATGTTGAGTATGAGTATGATATTAATAGTGACCGCAGTAATCAGACTTTTTGTTTACATTCAAACACCTGTGACTTATTTAATGAATAAAAACAGGATGTAATTAGCTCTATCCACCTGCCTGCAGTTGTGTATCAGGCCATTGTCTCTGTGTCTGGCTGCAGATGTGTTGGTGCAGATGCAGAGTGGAGGCGATGAGCTGGAGAGTATGAACATGGAGTCCACACAGGAGCTCCACTCAGGTGGGACTGAATAAACGTTCACAGTAATCATGCACAGTAATGTTGATGTGTCCATGAACATTCATGTGTTTTTTGTTTTTTTTTTTTAAAAAAAGCAGATGACACCAAATTCACCACCAACGGCCATCACCCCACGGTGCCTTATACCGACCAGGACGACCCCGAGCCACCCAAGAGCCTCGCCCCGCCCTCCCCTCCAGCCAATCAGCAGGCGGCAGCACCCACGCAGCACTCATTCTCCGACATGTGCGGCTCCTTGCATCTGACGGGCAGCCCCAGCAGCTGCGTGTCCCACCGGCCGGCCTGGTGGGGGCTGATGGGAGCCGACTACGGGGACTCCCTGCACTACGGACACTACCACGGTTTCGGAGACACGGCGGAGGAGCTGAGCGACAGCAGCCACCTGGAGCACAGCAGCAGCATGCAGGCTGAGCGCAGATACAAGCAGGCGGTGGCCAGCACCGTCCACCTCTACCACGGCTCGTAAAGACACCGAGAGGACTCTCTGACATGATTCAGTCTGACATTTTGGAAATGATCATGCTGCCAAACCCGGAGTCACTATTCCAGACATTTACGTTTAATCTAGTTTGATGAAATGTCTCTAAAGATTTCAACTTTGACAGCTCACAGTCTTCATCAGTGGAAGCCAGAAGGTTCCTGATCTGCTTCCTGACCTTTCTGGTCATTAATTGGTGACTCTAAATTGTCCGTGGCTGTGAACGGTTGGTCTCTGGTCTGGTAATAGACCAATATTATGATATAATATTCATGCTCAGCTGTAATGTCATCAATAGGAAAGTGAG
>CM053999.1:12986009-13093509 GCA_028641955.1 Protonibea diacanthus | reverse complement strand
GTGAGGTAGATGGTCTTGATTTGGCTGCTCCACCCTTCACTGCTTTGGGAAGGCTTGGCAAAGCTTCTACAAACACACAAACACACAGACACACTGGTGTCATTACAACAGAACAGGATTGGGTCATCAGATAAAATCTAGAAGACAGTCAGTGTAAAAGTGGTGTATAATATGACTATCTATAATCAGTTTATATATTATTATTTGAATTCGTCCATGAAGTGTTGAGTCGGCCTGAACCTCAAACACACACAAAAGCTGGAACCAGACGTGTTCCTGCTGGATTATGAAACATGATTTGGATTCACTTTCCTCTTGATCGGCTGATTTGTTTGAGCATCCTGATGTGAAGAAACTCATCTGACCTGCTTTCTCAGCCTGAAGGATGCCACTGAGCAAGGCAGCACAGCGGTCCAGACCCTTATGAAGAGAGGTGACCTGAGGACAGAACATGACACACTGATACAACACCGCAACTGTCCACTGCAGACATCATCACGCTGTTGCAGTCATCACGTGCACGGGCGGTTTTCATTCTCAGTTTGACTTCTACATAAAGTGCTTTAGGCCACGTGCACACCGCGAGCCTAAACATTCAGTTCTCATTTACTGTTCCGATTATCTTGAAATGTGGCCAATATCAGATTCCAGTGCGAACTCAAAGAACAATAACAAAGACATCACATGCAGCACGCCGTGGCGCCGAAGAAAACATGCAAGCCACTCAAGTCAGTTCATGGTTTCATTAAGCTGATGGGGTGAATTCAAGAGAGATCCTGGCTTTTTGTGGAGCAACAGCGCTGCTCTTTGAAATACAGAAGACCTGTTAGGATTCAAGTTTTTCGAAAGTTTTTCCAAATAATTTGAGGTCTAAGACGCCACTGACTGCCACCATCGTGGCTGTTTTCCATGTTTGTATTCACAGAGTGACCCCGGACATTTACGTCACACTGAGGTCACAGTGCAAACATTCAGGACCGCATATTAAAATCTGAGCCAAGAGGAGTCCCTGCGATTTGTGCTCTTCACACTAAAAAAAAAAAAGAAATTTGACCTGCAGTGTGAACGCAGCCTTACATCATACCGACTGTGGATCAGCTCACTTCATTTACCTGGTCTTCGGAGTCCGTGGAGTACAGAGAGTAGGCTGGTTCAGGGCCAGCTGCTGGTCCTGGGTTTGGAGTCACTCTGACGACACAAGTTAAGAGGAGCACGGCACAGCGTGAGATCCAGAGGAGCGCTAACAGGAAGCTAACAGCGTTTGAAACAGGACAGAAGGAAGGTCGGCGTACTCACCGTCTCCTGACCGGCTGCGCTTTGACTCGCCCTGTCAGCCTCCCTGAGGTCACAACCTGCCAGTCGACCAACACAGCACACACACACACACACACACACACAGCTGAGGCATACATGTGAATATTCTTCAATCTGCTCTGTGCTGAAAGGTGGATTATGGTGCCAAAATCTGATCCCAGATCAGTGTAAAGCCAATTCATGGAGTGTTTAGGGTGTGTATGAGGTACACATAACCTACAGATCACTTATACACATAACACTAAGTTAGCTTCAATGTGACACTGAACGTCATGGACACACTGATGTCTCACACACACATTGAACACAGTGAACATCAGCAGCTGCTCTCATGTCTCCATGTGTTGTCTTACCTTGCTTTTAGCCGTTCCTTTCATGGCTAACGTCAAGCCTCAAGTCACTACCCGCAGCACACTCTAACTAACGTTCAGCCCGCTGTGCTGTCAAACCCAGTGGAGGCTGTTTGGACCACAGCTGTTCGGTTCAAATGTTTGCTCCGTGTACGGGTTGGTCCATTTCAACAGGTTCCGGTCCAAAACAAGTTTGAAACGGGATATGTGTAGCTGACCAATCAAATGACAAGGAGGGCGCACAAGGGGCGGGGCTTCAGGGCCAGGAAAGGAGTACAGTATACTGAAGAGAAGAAGAAACAGGGCGGTAAACCCTGGATACATGTTACTGTAGTTTCTGTACAGAAAACTTCTAATCAACCAGCGTCCTCTTCGTCACTTCCGTTAGTCCAGTGTTACGTTACCTTACGCTACCCCCACAGTAACAACGTACTTTACTGACCGTTTCTATGGAGACGACGCCAGCCAGAGGCGCGAAAATGGAGCTTACGGAGTTGTAATAGTCCTATTGATGGTTTCGTCTAGTTTATACTTATATTTATATATATATTTTATATTTATATAATTATATTTCAGCATTGAGCTGAATGTTTATCACAGACTGAGCCCATGTCGTCTAAACACTCAAAAACTCAACAATTACGGACTGTTACGCTGATTTCATGACACGTTGACTACACTCACTAAAGTATGAGTGATACTGTGATTGACACTGGTAATGATGCCAGTGTAAGCCAATGGGTCAAATAAAGACTGTTGCCAAGTCAAAGTTCTGCATTCAAAATACATCAAAAGTACAAAACATGAACAAATAGAATGAGATGTAGATGAAGCTACACAGCATCATTTTAATCTTGTCATAGTGACAACAAAAGGCATTCTATTCTATCATATGAAGTAGTATTAACCCCACTATAACCAACTGCAGCACCATCTGGATCACATTTTATCTGTTCATGTTTTGTATTAATATAAATTTATAGTTGAGTAGCAACTTGTATGTAATGTAAGTGTATTAAAAGTGCGATATTCCCCTGTGACATGTATTGAATTACTCCAGTACAGGTACCTTCAAGTTATCAACCTTCAACAGCATCAGTCCTCTGCTCTGGTTCAGTGAATGAATTAACATTAACACCATTTGACAAATGCTCTGAACAAATACTTATTTATTCATTTTCATCCTCATAGGAAACAAATTAGAGTTGGAATATAACAGCCTTACATTCTGACCTCTGGTCAGGTCCATTGTATATATGCAAGTGATAAAAAAATAAAACAAACTTTACTTTACACAATCTGCTGCTCAGTGAAGACTGAAAAGTTGTCACTGGTTTCCACGTTTTAACATCTCACTTGACATTTTTAAATTTTGCATGGCCTGAGACAAACACGTTTTCTCCTTTTAAACAAAAACACTGTGATAAAACTACAACAAGCTGAACATCTGCAAAGAAAAACAACTCAGGTCACTGATGTGTGGGTGTGCTGTTCATATTCCCTCTACTCCCAGTCGTCGTCATCAGCTGCGGCCGGAGCAGCCGGCTGGCTCGTCACACCGTTGTCCTGAAAAGATCCTCCATGTTGACCCTGAGGACACAGTGAGAGGGGGGGACGACACAGTGAGACGGAGGACGACACAGTGAGACGGGGGGACGACACAGTGAGACGGGGGGACGACACAGTGAGAGACCTATTACCTTCCTGGAGTCTGAGGAGGCAAAGTTCCTCTTGGAGGGGTTGAAGCCTGCGTCACCCAGGGTGCTGAACGCAGACTCTTCTAACCACGAGGGCACTTCCTGCTGGGCCTGCCAATCACAGTCAATGCATGAAACAATGTCAACAGATGCTGGCTGTGCTATCATGCACAATGCCTGCACTTTCAATAAGCAGTTCCCGACCCCCACATGGTGCTGTTTAGACGTATCCTTAGAGCAGGTAGCTTTCTTACCTTGGACAGGATTGTGACCAGCGAGCGAGCCAACTGGCCATCAGCGTCCGGATCATAGAAAGACACTGCTCTCCCAATGTTACCACAGCGGCCAGTTCTCCCAATACGGTGGACATATTCGTCAATGTTGTTGGGGAGGTCAAAGTTCACTACGTGCTGTACGTCAGGAATATCCAGACCGCGGGCCGCTACTGAGGTAGCTACCAGGACTGGACATTTGCCGGAGCGGAAGTCCGCCAGCGCCTGCTCCCGCTCGCGCTGCTCACGGTCACTGACAGACGACACAAGGCGTCACACATCACTACCTGCATAGAAACAAGGTGAGAACAGATTCGTGGACTCACCGCTTACCCATGAATGCTGGTTGTTGGAACGTTCTCCTGGCACAAGTACGTAGCAATGAAATCCGCTTGTCTCTTGGTCTCCACAAACACCATGGTGCGCTCCGTTCCTGCAACCAACACCGGCCGTCAAAATCAACAACTGTTCCATTTTGAGCTGCAACTCATTATTCAGTCGTAGAAGAGCCGCAGAGAGCATTTTAAAAACTACTAAATGAAATAGAAAAAAATATTCTTTCATTCTGTTTGTGCGCACTGGAAATGAGTGAAACACAAAAGTTACCAGTTGTCTTCAGGAGGTCAAGGAGCTGCTCTCTCTTGGAGAACTTTGTGACTTGGACAAATGTCTGCTCCACGTCACTGCACGCTCCGCCCACCACACCCACAGCCAAGAACAAATAGTCGGTCTTGAGGAAGTCAGCAGCCATCCTGTAAAAAACACGCGTCCTTATTTATACGAGCTTAGTTCTGGGACTGAGGTGTCCACATCAAGAGTAAAAGCTGATCAGTGAGCAGACCTCTGGATGTCCTCGGGGTAAGTGGCACTGAACATCAGGGTCTGACGGTGCTCTTTGGTCGGCATTCCAGGGGAGCCCACCAAACGGCGCATGTCAGGTTCGAAACCCATGTCCAACATCCGGTCAGCCTCATCGAGCACGAAGTACCGCAGCTTACTCAACCCGATCTGAGAACAGACACCAGTGAGTCACACGTTCAAGCCTTCAACTTCAGACGGTCTAATTTGGACGTCAACATCAAGCGACTGAAAATGACCTTTCCTCTTCCAATCACATCCAACAGTCTTCCCGGTGTTCCACACAGCACATTGCAGCCCCTTGAGATTTCCCTTATTTGGTATCCAGTGCTAACTCCACCATAAACCACTACTGGACGCACACATGTCCTACAAGAGGCAGGAGACAAAGATTAGAAGCCAGGACAACGTGCAAGGTCCGATGACTCTTTAATCAGTCTAAACGTACCCATAGGAGAACTTCCGGGCCTCCATGTAGATCTGGTTGATGAGCTCCCTGGTTGGGGCCACGATGACGACTTCAGGCTCCTGCAGCTCACTGAAGGAACTGGCTGCCACACCGTCTGTCATCAGCTGCTGCAGAATGGGGAGCAGGAATGCAGCCTGGAGGCCGAAAGACACTTCAAACTCTGTCCACAAGCAAAGTTAGTTAGTTACAGCTCAGATGTTGATTCACTCCTCTCACCGTTTTACCAGATCCAGTCTGAGCACAGGCCATGAGATCTCTGCCAGCAGAGATGATTGGGATCCCGTGCTTCTGTACGGGGGTCGGCTTCACGTAGCCGGACTTGGTGACGGCTTTTCTCAGGGACTCGCACAATGCTGCCTCATCAAAACTCTGAAGGGAAAGGGTTGAATTGCTGACTCAGCAGAGTGCCCCATCATTTATACTACAGTTTAAAGATCCACCAGCTTCAAAGGACAGTTCAGATTCATAGCCCTAAAAACGTGTTAAGGTTAAGCCTTAGTTAGACCTCAGATTAATCCAATTCAATTCAATCCTTTGCATATAAGAGAATATATAACTAGCAACTCTATTAAGTTCATATTCATACTGAGTCACTAATTCGTTCTTACCATGATAGCCTGGGGTGGATTGGTTCCGCTAACATCCACCAGGATGTCATCATACTTGTCAAAGTTGATGCCGGTCTTATAGTGGGCAAAAATGGACTCTTCGTCTTCAGGCAGGGTCGGGGGAATGTACGTGACCCGGGGTCCTGTGGGTCCGAACACACAGTGGAACAAGCTTACATGCGGACAAGACTGCTGACTTTATTCACATTGAAGAGTTCATCGACTCACGGTCACTGTCACTTCCATCCTTGTTTTCTTTGTCTTCCCCTGTGTCAGACACAAATGTCAATCACATCAGTGAAATTATTCAAATTCTAACTCAATGGATAAAATCATTCTGTTAGTTACAAAACAAACAAACAAACAAGATGACAAAAGACAAGATTTCTGACTTACCTCCTCCAAAGCCTCCTCTGCCACCCTGGTCACCACCTTTAACACATCATCCATCATTTCAGATTTTAGAAAAACAGAAACTCTCCTGCTTCACCACAAAAGGACTGAAACAAAAATCACCTGATCTGAAACCTCCTCCTCCTCCTCCTCCTCCTCTGGCTCCTCTTCCTCCTCTGCTTCCTCCTCTAAAGCCTGTTCAGAACACAAACATTCAACTTCAGGGTTAAAAAAAAAGTCAAACTACAACCAAAAGCAGCTTCTGTATTTGGAGTGTCAGAAGAGAAAAACACATACCATTCTCACACACTCCGTCATCTCCTGTGAAAACAAGGCAGTTCATTTAAAGTCAACCAACATGTCTGTAGATACACAGGTCAGCTGCACTCGATAGAAGCAAAAATCAAAACATTACCACTGAATTCACTGCGATCCGTTCTACCAAATCCTCTGCCACGGCCTGATGACACAAACAAGATTTCATCAGTGTACTTCAAAACAGCATCTGGTCTTCAGATTGTTCAGCAGGTTTAATGGTGACTTCATAATCATGCAATAGTCCTGTCTGTCTTCAGCTCGCCGGTCTCATCCAGGCAGCATGTTTGTGGATGATGTGCAGACACATAATGAGATGTAATGTCCTACTCAAACTGAGAACACTGGCTCACTGACTGGAGGATTTGCGTTGCACAGCGAGTGTGTGTGTGTGTGTGTGTGTGTGTTAATCACGATGTCTCACCTCTGCCCCCTCTCCCTCTGAAACCACCTCTTTCTCCTGCGTTGTTCCAGTTGCCCGCACCTGCAAAACAACAATTTGGAGAGTCAGCAGCACCAAGACTGAGCAAGCGCAAACCGACACCACGTATAAATACTGCCGGTGCTTACCATCCCCAGTCTCATTATCGTTCTCATCAGCACCTACAAAATAAAAGCACCAAAGTTAGACTTGCTCTACACTGTCCATGAAGTCCAACCTCTTCCCCTCTAAGCACTGAACAGCAGCTTAAACTCCAACTCAGGGGTCTAATTTCTACTCCACATCCTACCACGAACAGCCACTGGTTTGACTGGAAGCACCGACACTTCTTCTGCCTTCCCGAGTGTATAATCAGTTCAGTGTGCAACTGAATGGTTCAGAGAACTAAACACCAACACCGTCGCAAGTTCAGAGGCAACAGTGATGTCTCACCAGTGATAGTTACTTATAAAAAACAAAGAATCTGGCCATTCATAGGACTAACAATCATTCCAGGCACCTGAAGAGAACGCGCTTTTAAAGCCTCCCCCTCTGCCTCTTCCACCGCGACCTGGACAGAATGAGAAAAGCATTTTTAATCATCACATCAACGTCCTCTCAGGCTGAAGGGATTCCATCACTCAAGCTTTCCACACTTACCCCTTCCAAATTCACCACTGGAAGTATTCCAGGAGCCTCCTTGTGTGCCTAAAGAGAAGGTGTTCATTTCCAATAACTTCAACAGTTATTTAATTATGATGACTGATGAACCCTTCATTTCCAAGAGGTCATTTCAGATGCGTTAGGCTCATTCGAAGGTGTTTATTCACTCATGAAAGCATACTTATGTATGTTAATTAATGAATTCATATTCATTTGTGCGATATTCTGTTAGAGCCCTGTCAATCTGTCACACTGGACGTTTAAAGCTTAACATATAGAGGCCAGTGGTCAGTGGATAATGGACTGTAATGGTGCAACATCACCATACATCTTTGAGTTTCCTGACACAGCCGTCGACATACCTTCAGTTGGGTTGTGGCTGGTTAGTGCGGTGGTGCTAGCGGCTTCCTGCGGTGAGGATATTGAAAACAGGTATCAGTGACAGGAGCCGCCAAAGCTGCGTCACACTCATCAGCTGCTGCTTCTCTAAATGAACTCACCCCTTCTTCCCAGTCGTCCATTTTGTTCACCTGAAAAACTCAAACTACAAAGTCAATATTCAAATGGTGGGAATAGATACACAACACTGTAGACACTCAGAGACGTAACAGTCTTTGCTAAAGCAATTTAACCTCCTTTCTGTAACAGTGACCTTTCGAAAGAGACGTTATCGGTCCAACACCACGTGACCCAGCTTAGAGCTAGCTAAGTGTTAGCTAACGTTGGCTAACATGTCCAATTTAAATTAGCACAGATGTCACCCTCGATACACCGTTGGTCGGTGCTTAAATTACTAAAAGTTTATTTTACCCATTCCGACCATCTTAATAAAAGGTAAACTACTTATAGCCAGTGTCGGGACACTAGCATTTAAATGCTACTTTTAGCTAATCAAGTCAAACTCCGCAGGGGCACGCGCTGCTTCGACGCGGACACCTGCGTATGAAGCAGGCCATGGCGCTAGCTAAAAATGAGCTATAACTAGCTTGGCGTTAACAGCTAAGCACAATAAAACATGTATTGAGAAAATGAATCTCCGTTCTGTTCTAGTCTATTAAAATGAGAATAAAGGTAATAAAAGTCTAATCGGCTAACTTGAACTTACTCGTGAACTTGTGCTTCTCAAGCAGAGCTCGGTGATGAAGTGTCTCGTGCCAAACTTCGTTCCGTTGAGTGTCGCGCGCACGCATCGGGGCAGGGTTAGGGGCCAAGCAAGGGTTGCCAGTTCCGCCGATTTCCCGCCCAACTGGACTATTTTGAAAAAAAAAAACAACTAAAGTTGAATTAACGCGAATAATAATGAACTTAATTAATGAACTAAAGCTGAATTCCCGCTAAAAAAAGACTATTGCACGTTGGGGTCAGTTTATTTTGTGAAAGGCTTCATCTGTTGTTTTACACAAAAGAAAGGCCAAACTGTAGAAATAAGAAATATACATACGGAATTCTGTATGTTTGTTCCTACTATCTGGCGTTTCTTTGCAATTCAGATGTAAGAACATTTAATTTGTTTGTTTAAAATTATTTTTATAACTTGACAGCTGATCATTCTTGGTGAAATCCACATCTACAAATCAAAATGGTCTGGCTCCAAACTGCTTTTATCAGCTGATGACGAGCTTATGACAGTTTACAAAATAAGAATTTCTATATTTTAAAGAAGTAGGGTTACGCATGTGATCGCCATCCAGGAGCCTATGATTTATTTCATTATTTTCTGGTTTCTGATTAAATAATAAAAATCAGTCACTTTCTTTGCAGGTATACAAATACAAAGAGTTGAACTCAAGGTTGCTCAAGGGCTAAATATAAACCCTAAAATGAAACCGCTATGTTAAACTGATAAATAAAACAAACAATAGAAGGTATGGTATTAGTGCTGAAATAAATGTGATTAATGTAGCAGGTTGTTTTGTGCACGAGGTGGCTAGATGTGACAGTATGTATGTACAGTAATATGTAGATTTGTATGTGAGTGATATTATTTTAAAAAATCTGTGTCCTATCTTTGATTCCTTTTCCAGGCTCTGCTCTTCACCATCACCACCTTCTTCGTTTCATTTAGACAGAGACAAGCTGGTATTATTCCTTTTGTTTAAGACTTGTGTCAAATATTTGTAGATATATTAAACAGTAAACTTGCTGTTTGCGCAGCACTGCTCTCTGCTGGGAAAAACTGCGTAGCAATGACTTCTCTACCTCAAACATACTTTATTTTTATACATTCTGTGTATTTTTATATCTGCAGAGACAGCCTACATCAGATGGGCTCTGTGACAGACTGCTGTCTTTCATTGTCCGATGAAGATCATGTGGCTGAAAGCATCACGTACATCTTGTGAGCAGCATGTGTGATCTTCACAATTTAGGTGAGTCAGAAATCACGTATTGGTCAACATGAGTTTTAGTTCAAGCAATAATATAGATTAAGATGTGTTTTAAGTCTTCATTTCAAATAAAATAAGAATAGAATAAATACTTTATTGATCCCTTGAGGGGGAATTCTTCCGTTACTCAAGTTTTTACATGCATTTTTGTGCTTTGGGGGCTTGGTGCCTTGCTCAAGGGCACATTGGCAGTGCCCAGGAGGTGAACTGGCATCTCTCCAGCTACCAGTCCAACCTCCATACTTGCACACTGCTATATGTATATACTCCCTATGTTCTGAATGTCTATAATCTATCTTTCTAGCTGGATACACTAGATTTAAAGACTTGATGGCATGGTGTGGGCAGCAGGGCAGACGGATGCTAAATGGCCTGTTACAGAAGAATCGATGGACAATGCAGGAACAATAAAAGAGGATCCACGGCCTATCTGTCAGCAGTCCAGCCTGGGCAAGGTAGAGGTACACTGCAATACTTTAAACTAATCTTTACACAGTCACACTTACAAAAAGATTTCTGCGGTTCTACATTTTCAAAATCACACCCAGATGTTCTCCAGACTTCAGATAAGCAGATGGCTCATCATGCAGAGATCTGGTCATGCATGGTGGCACATTTGTGGGAAGGAACAGATTTACCTCTGAGGCTACTGTGATGTGTACAGGAATAAACAGTTTAAGATCCAGCACGGTGTTAAGTCCGAGTTTAATAACTAGCTTGGCAGCCACAATAGCATTGAAAGTTGTTACTATACTACACTTGTCTATTGTACACTGTGTTCCTGTGGTCCAGGTGTTAGAGGGCAGTATGGAGGGTGAAAGTGTCGTCGGTACATCTGTCTGGCCTTGCATGTTAATTTAGTGGGTCAAGTGAGTCAGGAGGATTTTTATTTTTATTTTATTGTTGTTTTGATGTTTACTGACACTTAGTTCCCCACGGCCGTCTGTGGCCAGTGATGTGTCACTCTAGTACTCCTGTCAGGTGGGGTCCTGTCTTTAGGGCATACCAGTAAAGATCTTAAGGTGTTGACTGGCTTGTGGCTATTAAAGACTCTGGTTAGATGTTCTGACAGGCTTCTGGTCCCTGCTGATTTAGGTCCATCTTAGTCTTGAGTGGTCTTAAATGATTTGATTTTGTTGATAGATATAGACAAGTTATTTTTAATACATGGGCAAGCACAGAGAATATATATATATTATATTATATTATGTAATATATTTACACATTATAATGTAAATATATTACATAATATAATATAAATAATAATAAAATAATATATATATTATATATACATATATATACATAACTAATATGTTATGTGTGTATATATATATATATACTATATATATATATATATATATATATATATATATATATATATAAGTTTATTATCAGTCACGTGGTAACACAGGGAGTGTGAGTCAGTCCTTGCAGCATTCTGATCATTCCAGCAGCTCTTGTAGCTGGGAACCGCAGTGCGGTTGTGGGACGCGCCGTGGGCTGGTGGTGAAGTCAAGATGGCGGTGAACGTCAGGCGGGGAAAGAGCCTGCGCTGGGAAGGCCGTGGATGAGTTTGGAATGAAAATCGTCCGTCGCCGCCGCTCACGCCTGAACCCGTCGTGCTGTTGGGAGTTGTAAATCGGCGCGCGGAAGGACTTACAAATATTCACAAAACGGCAGCGGAATAACAAACAGCTGAGATAAAGTCGTATGAATTCCGGCAGAAGGAGGACTGTGATGTGCGCCACCACAGGCCGAGACTAGCCCGCAGGACCCTTGGAGTGGGGACGTCGAGGAGAAAGAGCCGGGGATCACCGGGGATATGGGGAAACACTCGGAGGATAGCTGGCTGGCTGTTAGCTGCTGGCTGTGTGGATGCTCTCATCTCTTGCTTTTTATCTACACACTGTATTTAGGCTGAGTGCAGCCCGGCTGATTTGGCTCCGAACAGTGTAACTACTTTTGGAAAACGTTATTCTACATGAATAACCAACGTTGGTTGGAATGGAGGCCAGCGGGCTGGCATGCTGTATGCCACATTAGCTTGCTAAGTCAGCGTCAGGATATGCAGGTCTCTGACATGTCTTCTTCTTCAACTGAACCTTCTGACCCTCTGAGATTTGACTAGGGTTTAATTTAACGCCCAATTTGACAGCCACCAATAGCTCACGCTTATTAACTATGGCTTATTCAGCAGGATACACCTGACCAGAATCACTGTCAGGCTAGCCTGGTTGCTTCTAACTGCAACACACCGGCTTTTTCTTCGCCAGCATGTCATTTGTTGCTAAAGCATCGTAGATGTCCACACAGTATCTGCTCTCTAACAGTGTTTAGAGTGCACAGGTGCAGCCAGCGGAGAGCCAGCAGTGTTTTTGTTCGAACCCTCATATCAATGCAGCACACCGTGACCTCTGCTGCAGCTCTCAGCCCCTTCTTGTCTGTTGTTCAATTAGAGAATACGAGGCCTGAAATAGAAACCAAACAAACCAGATATGAGAATTACAACTGATGCTCCTGTGTGTGTTTGTGTGTGTGTGTGTGTGTGTGTGTGTATGTATTTAGAGGCTGCCCTTCCCCCCACCAGCTCAGATCACTCTTGTTTTGCGTCACTCTCACTTCTTGTTCCTCCCTCTTCCTGTCAGAGGCCTGATTGTTTTGTGGCTGTCGTCGCCTTGCTCGCGTCACCAGGCGTTCGCCTCACTCCAGTCGGAGTTAAAGAACTTCACAACAAACTAGCACGGCGTAGGCGCTGGCAGGTCGATCCTGCTGTCGCAGTGCTGAGCGGCGGGGAGCAGCGGGCGGCGTGTTATTACAACAACAATAACAGTGATAATAATTTGAGTTCAAACCAGCTGCTGTTCCCGATAAAGCTGAACACGTCTAAGAAAGCCACATCAGTGTTTCTATGTTTGTTGTGTAAGTCTGTGTGTAAAGAAATACACGTTTCTGACACTAATATCAGATTTATTTTTGTTAAGCGACCTCAGAAATCTAATCTTGTCTGCACTGTCTTGCGGAGTTGCGGTCACTGACGGTGACAGTGATAAAGTCTGAGGCGCCGTCACAAAATCTAATTTGAACACCAGCGACGGCGCTGCGTGCGCCTGGCTGTCGTGGAGTCGAAAAGATATTCACCCGTCCGTCCAGCGTTGTAAACATAGCATTTTAAACTGGATCCGTCCGCCCGAGCGCTTCTAACCTGTAAATGTCACCCCCTCCCCCACCCACCCGAATGCAGGGGCGAGCAGCTGCCAAACATCTAATAGCGCACTACCACCAGTTAGCGGAGGCTGGCAGGAATGAGTCGTGCTCAACTCGCCAGATGCGCCTCGTCGGTGCGGCTTCAGCCGCGCGGACAGCAATGCGGCGGTCAAGCGCTGGAGCTCTGAAGGTCAGCGCCAGTATGCGACCCCCACCCCTCGAGAAAACGCGGCCTCCGCCTACCTGAGCAGCGCTCACAGCAACTGACCTGCAGCAACGGAAGATGAACCATAAAGTCTCCACTCTGTGCGGGACAATTTCAAAGGTGAGTTGATGTCAGGCCTTCGAGTTTGTTCCGTGTGATGCGGGTCATCTGTCAGTTTAATGAGTTTTCCTTTTATTTTGAACCTTGGCTTCTTTAGATGTAATTACCTGACAGAGGAAAGTGTATGAGATCTTGGACATCTGTGGAGAGAAGGAGAGACTACTCGCCTCTCATCAGGGTCATGGGCGGGTGTTCTCAGTGCTGAGGGCCTGGTGCAGAGCTTCCAGTCCCAAGCCTCACACCAAGGAGGGCTCCAAGTCCCTTCAAGGTAAGAGGCGAGGACAAGGGCGAGAGACGAGAAGGAGAACAGCTGCCTGCTCTGCCACAGCTATGGAGGAGGACTCCCCGCCTCCTCCTCCTGCGTCCATCAAGGAACTCGGAGAGGGCGCTCCTCAGGGAAAATGATGTCCAGAAGCGGCCCCGGCGAGTGTCGGTGGACACTCGAGCCCGTGCGGCGAGTCGACGCCTGCTCTCAACGAGGAAGATAGAGCAGCCTTCCTGGATGCTGGTCTACCTCTCACCCAATGTGGTCGCGACCTGGCGATATCACAATGTGTATTCACGAGACCCAAACTACCTGAACCTGTTTGTTATAGTGATGGAGAACAGTAACCTCCACAGCCCAGAGTACCTGGGAATCGCCCTCCACAGTTCTGCAGGCCATGAGCAAGCTCCCTGGCAGCCCAGGCTAAGCTGGCCCGCGCCTGTGGTACTTGATATAGCCTTCAGAGCAGATCCGGTATGGTGGAGACCTTCAGCAGCTCATCACCTACAAGGTGATCAGTGCGAGTTCAACAGCCGCAACCTGGTCCCAGCAGCGGCAGCGCAGTGGTGGCGGCCACCCAAGTGCCAGATCGTCTGCTATGCAAGCGTGCTGGGGCGCGACCTCGGCGTGGGCACGCGAGGAGGGCCGGAGGCCCATCCGGGTCAGCGAGCTGACCCTGCAGGAGCTGCTGGGCGAGGAGCGGCGGAACAAGAAGGGCCCCCGGGTGGACCCGTTGGAGACGGAGTTGGGGATCGAACCAACGACTAACGTGACCCCTCATTCCCGCTGAGTTTGTCAATGAGCCTCTGAATGAGGTGCTAGAGAGATGGACAAGGACTACACTTTCTTTAAAGGTTGAGACGAAAACAAGTTCTCCTTCGCGGCCTGCCCTTTCATCCTCTTGCCGTCACCAGAACCTGGGCCTGTACTACGACAACGCATCCGCATGTACAGCGGCGGCGCATTACCGTGCTCTGGCTTGGTGCAGGTCAGCAGCTCAACCCACACCTGCGGCTCAAAGTGCGCCGAGATCACATTATCGACGACGCGTTGGTCAGGGTATGTGTGCGTCACGTCTTGTTTTCATTTTAACACGCTAGCTTCAGTTTGGGCGACACACTGTACTAACTTTTCTTGTTTCTCCGTAGTTGGAAATGATAAGCGATGGAGAATCCTGCAGACTTGAAAGAAACAGCTGTATGTGGAGTTTGAAGGAGGCAAGGTGTTGATGAAGGCGTTTCAAAGTTCTTTCAGCTGGTGGTGGAGAGATCTTTAACCCAATTGTTGAGACAGTTCTGGTTTTGTTCCGACAGCTCAAAGCATGGCACTTTGTTTTCATGAAGTTTTGCAGCTTCACTTCACTTAACCTCACGTGGGCACATTCTCATGATGTAATGTTTCGTTTAATTAAATGATCTCAACCGCTCACTGGGGCGTCAACATGGGCGATGACCGTGAAGCGTCCTGTGAAGCTAATGTGAGTGGAAGTAGAGATGTAAAGCTGAACAAGAACTCAACACGTGGCACAACGGTTCACCGTACTTTCATTTTCAGTTTGAGTTTGAGTGTTACGCCAATATAAGAAACATTACATGTGGACACTAGCATTGTCCGTAAGTAGGGCAGTGACAGCTTCAGCATCAGATTGTTCCGTATTCTTTATTTCTTAACCTTAGAGAGGATTATACATAACAGTGAGGGTTAGCCTTTTTGCTAACAGCAGCGCATTCACAGTAGTGCGGATCAGCAAAAGCGTGCCCACAAACTTTGATCCTTAGATCAGATTAGAATGTGCTACAAACACATTCTGTTGCCAGACTATTAAATCATTTTAGAACCTCCAGAAGTTTTATTGTTGAAGTGAGGTAGACAGAAAGCTCCACTTGTTGGAAAAGCAGCTAACGACTAACACGCTGCTAACCGTATAAGCTAGTTCAGCTGTATTATGACTGCTTGATCCAGTATCTTTGAGAGCACTGGCAGGCAGAAGCCCCTCGCTCCAGTGCTCATGTTTCCACTGGCCTTTTATGGTGAGCAGTCAGAGGCGCACCTGTGCAATCCTGCAGTTTAATCAGCATCTTAATATGCACAGCTGTCAGGTGGATGGACTGTGTTGGCAAACTACTCACTAATATTTTGAACACAGTTGTAACAAAGAAGTCTTGATCTTTTCCTTCTGCGTATCAAAAACGGTAGATTGATCTTTCCGTCTCTTTTGAGACAAATTCAGCGTCATTTTGCCTGTGTAGGAGCAAACATAATGCTGATGTTATTCAAAAATAGCAGCAGTAGTAATCAGTTTAATAAAATGTTATGGCTGCATATTGGTGGTAATCTCCTCTTGCAGGCATGTTCACATCTGGCGAAAACGCACCAAGCTCTTTTGGTTCAGCGGCGTGCGTCGTTTGAAAATGAGGAGACAGTACACTCTGATCGGCATACGTCCTCAAGCCACAGCCATCCTATAACAACTGTATCCTGGATGTCCACTTTCCCATGGTGGTGTACGAGCTGATGGGCAAGAAAGGCACGTTCAGGACTTGGCCAGCGCCAACCGGTAGGAAATACCTCAGCAAACAGCAAATCCAGTGCTTTGTTACTTGATGAGCGGTTCTAAATGTGGCGTGACTGTGCTGGAAAGGTTTCACCAGAGCCTGGAAGGGCTGCTGGGTGCGAGGGCAGCGTGGAAGAGGACGCGATGATCCACTCAATTCTGGGATGGACCTGTTGTTATCATATGCGATTTAAGGGAAAATGGACAAGATTCCAGTCCGCGAATGACAACAGAAAGGTGAGCCAACAGAAAGCGTGACACTGTATCAGATCTTTTTCGAAGTTAAGTCCAGTCTTACTTTTAGTAACGTACTGCGATTCAAGCGGCTGATCTACTAAATCGTCTTCGATCATGAACTATCAACCTTTGGTAGTCTGTTTGGGGTCAGCATGTGACCTGATGCACCAGATATCAGGATGGAAAGCGATTGTGCTGTGTATTTATTTAGCGCTCTAACACTAACTAGCTCTCCTCCATAGTGTTCAGTGCAGGCGCTTCATCCCTGCTGGCTGCCATTATTTCTGACAGGTAGCGTCCACAGTCTGTGTTAATAATGTTCGGACATTTTCTTGACAAGCTTCCATATTGCACAGCTCTGCAGTTTCTGTACTGACCTCGAATGAACCTCTCACCTGACCTCATAGTGGAGAGTTTTCACTATTACATTATATTGATCTAATGAGATCTGTGCAGTCCTCAGTCCTCAGTTACAGGGATGTTTTGCGGTTGGTGTCGCAGCAGATTTCTGTGGTACAAATCAAACTAAAGCCGTCTTCAAGGCTGATTTACTCAGATACGTGGTCAAATGTTCTCTTTCAAAGGTTCAAGGCCCATCAGCATATTAAAGGTACGGCGTTGCTGTGTTTGTGCAGGAGTTCGTGGCACAGTCACGCCCAGTACATACTGAATAAGCGTGAAAGCGGTTAAAGCCAGTGAAGAGCCCCACGCAGTCACCATGATGCGCGCTCAAATACCTGTTCAGGCCAGGAATCGAGCTCTGATCTGTGGAAGCAGAGTGGGAATGTTACCACCGTTTTGATATGTCAAAAAAAAAAAAAAGTTGTTCCACGTTCACTGAAATTCTTCATTTCCATCTAAATGTTTTCTCTATTCGCTGCAGAACCTGGACTTCTAGCGCCGAAAGCAACGATATAGTGGAGGTTACAACAAATTCGAATCATCAAGTAAAGTGTCACATGTGTGTCTGTCTGTGTGTCTACGTGTCTGTCTGTGTCTGCTTGTCTGTCTGTCTGTTTGTCTGTCTGTGTGTCTGTACATGTCTGTCGTTAGAGAATTAAAGCCGATACAGGTTTTTTAAGGCTGATGCGATACAGATTATTTTGACATTAGTCTTAACGATGCCTGATATTTGCAGCCAGTTATTGTATTTTATTTTTTTTTTTGGGCCAGTTCTTAAGAAGACCCGATACTGCTTTTTCTCTCTCCATTTACATGATAAAATGACTTTAATGATGAACAAGCGACACACAAGTCTGAATTTAAACAGAAAAAACATTTATGCTGCCACACAGGATTTAATTTCTTTTCAGCCATTTCTTCAAAAGAAATCAAAACACAAATTCAGTATATTTTATCTAGTCTACATGAAACACAGGAAACGGGCCACACACACACACACACACACACCACTCTGAGTCTACCTTTCCCACTGGAGCCAAAGAGTGCGTTTAAAACCAGCTAACTGATAGGTGCTAATCGGCTTCGAACACATGATGGAGAAGAGTACATAAACCAACCCGGCGTCGCCTTCATTGCCAGTATTTTTGCTGCACTTAATGAACCTTTCACAGCGTAAAGAAAGAGAGTTTCTCATGTTCAATGGGAAGGAAAAAGCACGACCACCGCTGCAGTGTATGGACATTATTTCATGTAAAGTTGGATGCTGTACGTAGTGATAGGTAATTGTTGTGTTATATTACCAGATGATACTCCATGGCAACATGCACACTGCGCGGTGGTAACCTTCGCCAGCTGGAGATCAGACGTGGGTTTTTTAGACAGTGGGAAAAGAGCCCTATGCCGACTGTAAGCGGCTCGACCAGCGTTTAAAAACCCACGTTGACCTGCTAATTTCAGTGGCAGAGAAGAGAAAGAAACACACATCGCTCTGATGACTGCTCAGCGCTCTCAGTGAGTGAAACAGACACACACGCTGCTCACCGCTCGCGAAACAGAGACAGTTTCAAAGTGCAGATAATACAGCTAAATGAGACAGTTAAAATCATTAAAAGTTGAAAACTTAGCCTATTCTTCACTTTAACTGCTCTCTGCCAGGAGGGAGGGAGCTATGCATCTTCATGTGATCTCAGCATCTCAGCATGGCTGTAGATGTGCTAATTGGGCGATATGCACACACATATTGGCGATACCGTCTAAAGTAAAAAAGCGTAAAATGCTCGTCCCAATATATCATTGCAGCGATGGTATCGATCGACCACTAGTCTCTGCTCTGTCTGTCTGCATGTGTCTGTGTCTGTCTCATGGCAATGCCATGTGTGTGTCTGTCTGTCGTGTAGGGGGCCTTTTATGCCGCTTTGTGCTACTAAAGCGCCTTACAGGTGCGCTGGCGTCTGCTGCGGTCGGTCGTGGCATACGAATGACCCCTGGCTATTTGATTTCCACAAACACTACACGGTGTATGCGCTCATGTAGCATTATGCTAACAGTCACCGCGTGGTCTTCATGTCCCTATTTGAGGCGTAGTTCACCCGTCCGTAGGCGTATGCGGCGTGTGCAGCGTCCGCGTGACGCCCATCTGTCCATTGAAAGTGAATGGAATTTACCGTGCCTTAGGCGTTTGATGTCATGCATAGGCTGTACACATTTTTAGTATAGTGTGCTGGCATAAAATGCCCCCCATACTGTCTGTCTGTCTGCGTGTGTGTGTGTACAGTTTGTGCACACTGTTGACAATACTAAGAGAGGTTTTCTGTGAGTTGAAATATTGAAGTTAAGCACACCTCACTGCTGCAGAAGCATCACATCAGCATGCATCATCATTAATGTTGCTTGTTGGCGTTCATTCTGTTGAATCTGTATTTTTAAGCATTAAAGGCGTTTGTTTCACGTCATGCTTGGGAGGCGTTGCACTCGTTGTTGAGGAGCAGAGCGCCTCTTTCTGCAGTTCACCACCGGCACTGACAGAGCACCTGTGGGTGGGCTGGGCAAGCTGAAGATGATCGCCATGAAACGGCCTGACACAGACAGGTAGTGACGTGCGCACATAATGCTGCACTCATGTCGTGTTAACAGAGTTGTCCATAGATGCCCCTTCCTCTGGGACAGTCTCCCCAAACATCCGACTACACCCTTCAATGTCTTGGATGTTTTGTGTTTTGAAATATCCAGAAAAGTGATTAAAACAGACAAACTAGGACATTTTGCACATTTTGTGGCCACCTTAGTTTCTCCTTCAGACTAGGAAGGACAGGGTGAAGTGATGCTGTTGCAATCAAGAGCTAGGTTGACTCTTTTGGCTGCGGCGTTGGGAGAATTTGAACGTTTTCTGCGTTCTGCATCTGTACTCTATAATCTTAAATTCAGTGTTTCCAGAAGTTGGACACAGAAGTCATCTGACTGTGTGGAGCAGGGTCTCAAACTCATTTTCACATAGGAGCCACATCAGCATAATGGTTGCCTCGATGGAGCCCACAGTAACAGTGATTGTAACAAAATGCAATGTAATTTAAAATAAATAAAACTACACCTTATGATAATGTTAAATAACCAAAAGCTGAACCGTGGCCATATTCATTTGCATAGATGTAAAATAAATGTTCAGTTTGAAACCCACATTGCCAGATCAGCAAATAAAGAAAAATATACTTGAGCTTCAATCTGATTAGAACCGAGGACACTAATCAGTTGATGCTCCTGATGCCATGTCGAGGTTATTATTGCAAGGTGAATGGGCGGCGTCTCTTACGCTGTGGATGAGTTTACAGTCAATTGAGAACCGTACAGGCGTGGAAGGATAGCTTTTGCGTGAAGTATCAGGCATGATGACAAATTTAGCCGATTGAGTCGAAGTTATGGGTAATGTAGGCCTTTCACGCTATTCAAAACATACGAATAAAACTTTATTTCTCAGAATCGAAGGAGAAGAAAAAATCATACTAGGGGAGCAACATGAAACTATTTTATTGTTGAATTATCAGTGACGTGTTTGTGTTGAGAAATGTCGATGATGTCATTAAAAGAAGACAATCATGCACCTATCACGTTCTGCGTGACCAGATAAAATGGCGTGGCGGGCCACATTTGACCCAGCGCTCACAAAGTTGACACATGTGGTGTAGACATGTGGTGTGTGGCTTGACCAGCTGTGAGTTTTTTTTTCCTCTCCGTTTTGTCGGCAGGTTACCGGCGTCTCACACTTGCTTTAATGTGCTGCTGCTGCCGGTACAGCAGCAAGGGAGAAGCTGAGGAGAGACTGCTGAAAGCCATCACCTATGCCAAAGGGTTGGCATGCTCTGAGCCGATGCTCCAAATCCCCCCCAATTGGACTCCTTCTCAGAAAGCCCATCAGACCCATCCCGCCCTTCCTTTATCAGACACAATCTTAAAAGGTGACAAAGACAGACCAGGTATGATTCAAGGAAAAAGCAAGTCGATAATGAGAAGTGGTTCGATAGAAGCGTCTAGTAGTTCTTCTACTGTGCCTCACGTCATCCTGCATCCAGTCAGTGTAAGCACAGAGACCTCCTGATCAAGTACACACCCACATTTTACATTGTAGTGTGCTGCAGCCTCCCGTCTTTTTTTTTTTTTTTCTTCATTATGTACAGAAGTCATTTTCCTTCTTATTTTGAGTTCAAATGAGTTCTTTTCATTGCCTGCCTGTTGTGACACTTTCCTCAGGAAAAAAGGGGAGGTTAATATTAAACTATGTAAATTTAACAAAAGTCATTATGAATCCATTTATTGAACAAGAAAAACATGTTAGTAGCCCTGAACTGTTCACGGCAGTCGACAGACAGACAGAATCTAGTCTCTAGTCTTAGAAGTAGACTTTTTCACGACAAAACATGTTCCCCACTGAAGACGAGCTCTACTTTAGCCATTCCACTCACAGCCATCAGTTATTGTTTGAGTCATTTTTGATCAGGTAAGCATTTGGAAAAGTTCCTGTCATTTGGTCCAAATGGCACATTATTATTATTATTATTATTATTATTATTATTAAATAGCTGTTTTTTCTTTTTCTTTTTGTTTTGTTTTGGGACCTTTTTTTTTTTTTTCCTCTTTTTTGGTGGGAGGGAGGGAGGAGGAGGGTAGGGGAGGGGTGGGGGCACCACCCATGAGTTAGACTCAAATCTTGTCAGAGCTGTGTAGTGCACTTAGACATTTTCAGAATGTTTTTGTTTTTGTTTTTGTTTGTTTGTTTTTGGCCACAGGTCGCCATGATTGTCCTGAAGCATTTTATTTCCATGTCTTCCTGTGTTGATTCTAAATAAAAAAAAAAAAAAACGAGCTGTTATATATCAGCCTTGAATTGGAGCAGCGATGCGGCGTCGTGCCGTTTTTGCTCTTCTCGTGCCAGCCACAGTCAGTTGTCGGTAGAGCCCTGGTAGCACCTCCCCCCCCCCCCCCTGCTTATGTGGAAGGCGCAGTGTCCTCACACCTGTTCATTGTCCGCCTCTGGCCGTGGTTACGCCTGTCATTTTGTCACAACACGCACCCGTTGACCTGACGCATGTCAGCGTTTGGATTCACAGTGCCGTGCCAGATCTCAACGCGGGCTGGCTGGCCGGCACTGCGATCGGACGCCGGGCGAGTGAAGACAGCAGTCTGAACACAGTCTGACGTCAAAGCCGCGTGCCTGAGTCAGTCAATCCTGAAGTCACTGTGTCTCATAAGCCCGACATGCTCTGAACAGTCCCTCCTTTGCTGTTAGAAAATACCATTAGCATCAATCCGTGGGCTGATGAAATGACAATGACATTTAGACTAATGTGCAGGCAGAAACAGTTAAGCTAGCTCTGTAAAATACAACCAATCAGCTTTCAGAAACTCTGAAGCCTTTCGTTTACTGTGTGTAGACAGGCTGGACTAACTCTGCCCCCCGCCCCGCCCTGCCCCCCTGCTTCTGGTCTAAAACAAGTCCTGGACCCGCAGACCACTAACATTGATACCGATTGTGTTCTCCGACTTGTGTGGACACGTCACTGTGATCAGATTTCTGTTTGGAGCCGTCACATCGAGTGAGAATGAAAACAGGTGTAACCACTGCCTATGGAAAATTCTTCTTCTTCTTCTGTCCGACAACAGTGAATTGGAGGATCAACTGTGAAATCATGTCCCCACAGAACAGGCAGATGTTTTGTATTTCTCTCATTGCTTCTGTTTGTGTTCAGTTGAACAGGCTGTATTTGTGAAGGACTTGCACGGTGTTCTTGCACACAGACTGATTCACTCTTTTTTTTTTTTTTTTTTTTTTTTTTTTTTAAACCTGGGTCTTGATTTGTAGTTTCGGCCATGATTCTCTTCCTCTTTGAACTCGTCCTGCATTAGGGCAGATGGCACCGATCACCAGACCCCCCCCCCCGACAGGTTTTAAATGCATCTGCAGTTGACCCACTATTATTTAAACCACTTATTTGAGAGTGAAAGCAAAATGGACACACATGAAATGTCTCTTTTGTTGCATCGCGCACGTCCGGGAAGCACAGGAGGTTAAAGGCGATCCGAGAAGGAACTCGGCAAAATCTAGCTCGTGTTCTCCTGTTTAAAGGACATTTAAGACAGTTCCTAAGAATCATGTATCACATATTATACTGTACAGCCAACAGGCATTTAAAGTTTGGGTTCCAGTCACTTGAGTACAATTTGAAAATCAATCGGTGGACTCTTGAAACTCAGTTGAGTTTTGTAAACCGTCACAGTGTGCATCACGTCTGCTTACTTTGTGTCCAAATTAGGTTGTAACTCTGAGGAAAGCCGAGCTTTACCCTTAACCTTCACCACCAGATGAAAACATTTGACAGATGTCAGTGCAGACTCTGTGTTCATTGTTATTTGAGCGTACAACTTGTATACAAGTGTCTGTCAGGGGAAAGGAAAGCCGAAGGCCGCTGTGAACAGCGTGAAGAATGCACCACAGATCACGAACTGCAGCAGACTTTTAAACACAGTCGTCAGAAACCTAAAACTAAAACTGGTCCTCAAACATTGACTTTTTGTTTTACCTCCAGATAAGTGGTTACGGTAACTGTGGACAAAAAAACGTGTTTGATCACTTGAAGTTGGCCATACACACTACCGTAAAGCGGATTTGGTCTTCAATGATACAACGTTTGGGTTACGGTGTGCTCGCTTGCTTTTTCGGAACTTTCAACTTTCCTAATTCGTGAATCGAGCTGACTCCAGTATCATCACATCTAGACCCGTTTATGGAACTTCAGTCATGACCATGACTAAGTGGTCCTACATAGGAGGAGATAGTAACCCCTGTCCCGGTTTCAGGATGGTCTTTGGTGCCCAATGTGAATGTTCTCCTTGATCTTTTCTGGCTTTTGTTGGTTTAACCTCAAGGACCATCAAAAGACTGACTGAACCCTAGAAACGGGCAACGTTAACTGTCTGTCAACACCAGACCAAAACCACTCAGCATCCACTGGGAAGAGGTCAAAGGTCACTGGACACAACATCTGACCAGATCAGAGTCAGGGGTTACCATCTCTCCCCACATACAACCACCTCTTGTCATGTGACCAAAGTTATTTTCTTAGGTCAGCTAAGCAAACGCCATCCACCAATGAAGACCAAGACGTGGTTGAATATACCTGAAAGCTAGTCAGTCTCGCTGAGTTAAGATTTGTTGTCAAGACCCAGATTATTTAAAAAAAAAAAAGGTATTCCTTAAACCAGGACTATTACAGACGATATATCCTTGCTGAAACAGTGTCAAGGAAGGTTAATCTGCATCAGTGCATTCAAAGCTGCAAGGTGTCGGGGACTACAACCTTCTGCTGACAGTCCCTGACAAGCTGTTCATAGCAGATGGGTGTTCTGTGGGTAGTCATGAGCGATTCAGTGGGGGTCTTTGTAGAAGGTTAAACTTGTGACTTCTCATTCAGACTCTGGTGTGTCTAACCACGTTTGTTCCTGCTGTCCTAGTGATGTGTCTGCAAGAGGACTATCTGATTTTTTTTTTTTTTTTTTTTAAATGCTGCTCAGCCTGTGAGCATGATGGTACCCACAAAATGCCACTAAACCACAGTGCTCAGACCACAGCAGTACACAACAACTCTGAGCCATTCTTTCTGTTCCATTGCTCTTTTTAATTTTCTCATCGTCATGGTTTCAGCCAGACCTGGGCAAAATGATGTTGCAGGACACCTTCCTTCATCGCTTGTTTTAGCCTTAATTGGAATCACTGTAGACCGTACAAAAGAGTGCCTGAACATGTGGACTAACACTGGGACTGTGTTTGAATCCCTACAGCATACGGTATGTCTGTGCAAATAAGAACTTAGCTGGCGTTATATACTGCGGTAAACCTCAATCACATCACGACAAGTCGGCAGGTTAAAGCAAAAGTTATGGGTTAAGTACAACTGTTATTGAGCCCAGGTCTGGTTTCAGCTGTTTAACATTACTCTGTACCTCTGTTTTGTAATGCTGAAGATGCTGCTCACCTGGACATGTGAAAGGGCTTTAGAGCCTAGTTGAAGGTAAAGGTGAAAGGTCAAGCTGATCTTGGAAAGGGAAGCAGTTTTCATCAATTGGTTTGACTCCACAGTTAACATTCTATAAGATACAAACTGATGAAAGGCTAAAGTATCCAGTGTTGTGAAAACATGCTAAATAAAGATGACTGCTTTTTTTCCAACTTGTACTGCTTTATAATCCTGATTTGAGTCCAAGGTCCTTTGGTGTGAACGAATCTCACTCACGTTCAGCTGCTTCAGAGTTGACCTAAGTTACTGTAGCATTTAGCGTATGTCATGCTAAGAAGGGAACCTTTTCTGACCACTGTAAGTTAATGCTTTTAACAAGGTTAAGAGCCTAATGTTGGCCATGGTACCATACTCACATCTTAGCACTAAACAAAAGTGCAAGTGCAAGGTAAATTGAAATGTCAAGTTAGGACTATTAACCCTGATGGACCACATGGGTATATGTACCAAATTCCATTTGGATACATTTTCTTATATTTGTACCAACTTTAAAACAGCAAAATTGAAGGCCACACCAGTCTGGCTGCTCTGAAAATTTAACCTACCCCTGAATATGGATCAGTGACCAGCTGTTTTTTTTTTTTGATCCTAACTTAAAGCAAGGTGCACACATCCCACCCCAGTTGGAAAATACAGATGCAGAACTAAAGCAACAAGGAAATGCAAAGGTAGTCCTCCCCAAGATTTAATGATGTATCATTTCAACCAACAAAGTCTTTAGGCAAATAGACCAACTTACCATTTACATACACTATACAATTTATCAACATTTGGCTTATCTTGCACTATATAAATAGTTCCACAATTCTCATTGTCTGTTTCTGCTTTAGCTAAAAACAGACTGATTTTTCTTGAATATAAAAAAATCAAACTCTTGTTCAGGATCGTAACTGATTACCTGAAAATAAATCAATGCCTTGTGCTCAAAGCTGAGAGTCCAACAAGAATCGTTCATCCAACTTTTATTATGAACATTTGAAAATAAGCTTACACCTGAACATCTTTAGTCATCAGCAGAAGCAAATTTCAAAACTGCAAAAACCCCTCCATGTGTACTGTGACTTCAAATCTTCTTATTTCAAACTGGTCTTAAAATCAAACCTAGCTTCCCTCGCTTGTGGGAATAGTGTTGTTAATCTTGCTACAAATATAACAAATGAAAAGTAGAATTAAAAATAAAAAGTACAATACATTTTTAATCGCGCACATTTGAGAGAGTGCATCTTACAGGAGATCGAGGGAAAGTGGTAGTTAAATTGTTGATACTTTTGTGATTAACTTTAAATTAACATTGCATGCTTTTGTAATTCATCCCAAAAATGATTTATGCCTTCTATTACTCAGTACATTTCTTTCTACAAAATAAACTTTGTTTTAATGTACTGAATTAAGACAGTTATGTTTCTCAGTTGCATCACACAAAGAGCTCTAATATCAGTACAAAATAAAATAATCATGGTGTAAATCAGTGATGACTGATGAAGGACAAGTAAAGGAGACCAAGCGCTGTGTAATCGTACCTTACAATCACAAATCACATACTTCAGTTTTCACTTGGTACTCAAGTAGAGTAAAGTATTGAGATACCCTGCCCTGTGCATATCTGTGCTTATGACAAGGCATGGTTACTATTTTACAAGATATGGAAATAATGAACGGAGACAGCGACTGTCTAGCTGCTGGTCATATGCCATTTTGTATGTACAAAGAGTCTACAGTACAGTGGGATGGCCTCAGCATGAATGTCCTGAAGTGGAGAAGTCTTTAAGCATGGCAATAGTAATGTCAATCCAACTCGTCGAATCTCAGTGTTCGGACCTCATTCGACATATTACTGAGACGTTGCTTTAGTTTACGCTGGGAAGATTCGTAGTGTTGTGTCAGCTTTCGAAATTTAGCTGACATGACCTCTATGCTGGCTTCAATTTTGTTGACTTTATCCTCCAAGTCTTTGGCATCGGTAGCAGCGACCAGCGACTCATCTATGAGATTATCTTTCAGTAGGATGGACCTTCCCTTGTCCTCCAGTGCATTTTTAGCATCTGGATACTCAATGAGTGCCTCCATCAGGTCGTCTTTGGACAGGGCAAACAGATCAGAGTAGCCCACACTTCGGATGTTGGCTGTTCTTCGGTTTCCTGCTTTACTGCCTTTAATACCGAGGATGCTGATTTCTCCAAAGTATGCCCCATCGCTGAGGACCACAAACTGGGTAACTCCATCATCTGCTACTACAGCCAGCTTTCCTTCTTTAATGATATACATTTCCCTGCCAATGTCCCCCTTCTTACAGATGTAGTCACCAGGACTGAAAACTTGAGGCTGAAGCTTAAGGACCAACTCAACAAGCAAACCCGCCTCACAGTCTTGAAAGATGCGCACTTTTCTTAGTGTCTCCAAATGTACATTGATGGCTATCTCAGCCTTGAGCTTGTCTGGCAAGTTCTTCAGCACCTGCTTCTCATCACAGGTTTTCTGCTCTGTCCATAGGTAGTCAAACCATTTCACCACCCTTACCTCAAGGTCTTTGGTGACCTTCCGAAACTGCATGTACTGCTTGATAGAGTCAATCTTAGCCTGGAACTCTACACGTGCAGCATTCATGTTGGAAATCATGGCACCGACATTGCCTACAATCGTTGCAAAAATCAGGACTCCGGTGAGGAAGTCAGCCACCACAAAAAAGTATTCAACATCTCGGACAGGGGGTGGTGTCTCACCAATAGTGGTCAGAGTAAGAGTGGACCAGTAAAAGCAGTAGATGTACTGCCTGGCCAGACGAGCATACTCAGGATTCTTTGTGTCTGGATATACCCAGGTGTCTGTGCCAAAACCAAGCACCTTGGAGATGGCAAAGTAGAGGCAGGCATTCCAGTGGATAATGATGATGATGTAAAGTACAAGATTAGCAATTCGGAAGATGTTGGGGAAATTGGTTCGAGTTTCTGTCCGGTCGAAGAACTCAAAGAGCCGAGTTAACCTAAAGAGGCGGTTGAACCTCCACTCTGGGTTGTGGATTCCAATTTTGATGAATACAATATCAGTGGGAATTAAAGATATGATGTCTAATTTGAACTGGCGTGTCTTCATGTACTTTTCCTTCAGGACTTTTTCATCTTTTACAAGCAGTCCTTGCTCCAGAAAACCTGTTGACACATGAATAGAATAAGTTTCCTGTAATCACAGACTGCACATATTCAACAACGTTCCCATGACTGACCTGTTCTGGTTCTCACAAAGCTGTCAGCAAGGTAGAAAACATCTGATGTGTAGTCCAGAACCAACCACAGTGTTGAATTTGTGTACTGTAGTTCATTAAAACACGCCCTATAGGGTAGAAAAAACATGACAAATGACCTCTGAAACATCAACAAGGTAAAGAAGACACACAAAATGCCATGAATTCAGACCTGGCCACCAGGAGCATAAGGTTGTAGAACACTGGGATGGATATTGTGGCCAGCCAGTAATAGTACATATCTGTGGCGGGGTCCATGATCCACACCTCCTTTCTGAATGACAGAAGGAGAAATCTCTGTTAAAATAGCACGTCTATACCTAAAAAAAGTAAGGTAGTCCATTGACAAAGCTTGATGGTATCAGGAATAAGTATCATATTAGTATCAGTATTCAAGAATTCAAAGTTATGCCCAGTCCTACTACCATCTATTATGATCCAATTTAGAAAAGATCATCTGCCAAGAATTGGAGTAATTTGTCTTCCCAAATGAAAATTTGTTTTGTGAATGATTGAACAGATTTGGATCTTTATTTTTAAGAGTACTAACTATAGAAGACTGTGACATTTACACATTACTCTTAGAGTTCTGATTCAACTCAACTCATCTTGGGTATTTGCACGTAGAGTCATTTTTGATGATTGAGATACTGACTAATGATCTTCAGGTACTAACATTCATGAAAAATGTTGATTTCAAACTTTTAGTTTCTGCTGCCCTCGTGGAATCCAAACACAATGATGCCAATAATACCAGAGATATATACACGATTATGAGTAGGACATGTAGAATGTTTCAATTTGCTGGAGAGTTGCAATCCTAGACAAAAATTATGTGGTACTTACGGTTCTTCCTTTTTAGCATCTTTTTTGTCATCCTTTTTGTCGTCTTTCTTGTCATCCTTCTTGTCATCCTTTTTGTCGTCTTTATTGTCATCTTTCTTGTCCTCCTTTTTGTCGTCTTTCTTGTCGTCTTTCTTGTCGTCTTTCTTGTCGTCCTTCTTGTCGTCTTTCTTATCATCCTTTTTGGGTTCCTTGTCATCTTTTTTGCTGTAAATAAACGGAGGCAGGTGAGGTCTATGTTTAATCTTGTTATCATACAGTACTGTCAGGGAGCCTGAGGGGGGCGCTGTGACACAGTACATACATGTTACTGTATATTGCAGATGTTAAAATAAGCAGCAGTCCCAAAGCTCTGAGCACAGCATCATAGATGACTCTTTAAATGACATTAACTGTGTGAAAAGCATTCTGTGAGTGTCGGTCACTCATATCATTGATCACAGTAACAGTCAATATATCATTTGAATTAAATCAATGCAATCATAGAACAAAGAAGTAGACTCAGAATTATGGTTTTGTCAGCACCTTTCTCTGTTTAACATGAACACTATGAATATATGAATGAATGAAGTGATCCCTCATCTTGATGGTTTCACAGTGGGACACAGTGGGACTCAAGTGACGTTGGACACTGGGACTGGGCCCAGGTGTTGTGTTTACTGTCCTACTCAAGGGATTGTCGCAATCGAAGCAGAAAGGTGGCGGCCGTAAAAACACTGCAGTTCTTAATGCAGCCTGCTGGTAGAGCTGGATCAGCCTCTCTTTGCTCAACAGCTCCACTTCCAAAGGTAACACATTTAAAATTTAGAATTTAGTTTGTCTAGTCAGTCTGATTATATGTCCAATACATTGAAACATCATGTCAACCACTTAACAGATCTCCATGAAATTTGGTTTTAGCCCGTGACTATGAACACCTTCATCAACCTTCATTCTTCCCTTTGACCAACTCTTTTGGTCCGTAACAAAGTATCTAAAATCTCATGACTGGATTATTATTCTGTTTATTTTTCCAAAACATATAATTCTGTTCATATTCAAGACTCTCCTCCTGATCTGTCCATTCGCCTTTCCATGTGTCCACCCTAAAGTTAAAGGTGGGGTAGGAGATGTTGGGAAAACGGTTCCAGCAAGCTATATTTTGAAAATACACACCCATGCCTATTCTTCAGACCTCCCCTCGAAACCACGCCTTCAAAGTAATGGAAGGGTCTCTATTCGTTCACGAATGGGTGAATGCACAGAGGGGGAGGGAGTTAAGCGGACTGAAGTTTGATGGACGTGTCAGGATCCAATCGTAATGAGCAGCCCCATCCACGTGATTGGACGGTGTTTTCCCATGATTTCGCCCTCTAGACTGGACTGAAACATTCTGTTTTTTTGACAAACCTTTTATTTTACTGGCTGCAATGGGGTCATGAAGAGGCTTTCAAGCAATATGGTAAAAAATGCTCCAGAAAACATTTCCTACCCCACCTTTAACTTGAGATTTCTTGGCCCTCTCTAGTCAAGAGAAATGGTATGGCCACTCGGGATAGCAAACGGTGAATACATGTATAGACACTGTGAAGTGACGGAACAATCTGATTTCCTGGATTTGGATTGGTTCTACTCTCTTTACATTGTGTTTAAATCTGTTTGAGCAGATGGCCTGTCTTTGTTAAATTGAATCAGGCAGCGTGATTAAGCCTTATGGGGGGATCCAGATCATCTTACCCGTCGTTGTTGTTGCAGTTGTTCATGTTTTGTGCAGCTAGGGGCCACCGACCACCGCTGCAAAGAAACAAATACAGATGTGCATTTGTGACAAAGACACACAACAACTCAATATCAAACTATATGTTTCAGACAGGTCCTGTAACTTTGAGGAACTGATGATCTTCCGGACAACTTCTGTCATGTCTTACATGAACGGCTTAGTGAAATGATACTTCCAGGAGAGACTGTCTGGAAGTGTCAGTCACATGTCATGTAACTTCTTGGTTACTATGGCAACATTCTATGTATTTTAAATATGGACTGAGCTGCTTCATTCAGAAGAAGCAGACATGTTTCCATCACATTTTTGCAAACAAACCAAAATACGTGGATGTTTCTTTGATGTTTCTTTGACTTTCAGACACTCTTTGTATTGTCCAGCAGCTGCATGGCCCTCTGAAGGTCTGGCATGTGGTTTCAGGTGTAGCTACTGCTCACCTGCTCCGGTTCCTGGTGGTCTCCTCTGTGCTCTGGCTGCTGAGTCTGGACTCTGCAGGGCAAACGCTGTTCGACCCAAAGTGCATCATGTGTGACAGCCTGGGTAAAAAAAAGAGAGGTTTATCAGCAGATGCACAGGCTGGAGAGGAAAATATGGACGTAACACATGGAGATCATGCACAAGGACATTTGAGTTCCCAACATGATGTGGTGGCCTGCTGTGAACGGAGACTTCCTCTGATGCACTGGTCCTAGACTCACCTGGGCTGCAGTCCAGTCCCCTCAGTAGAAGTCTGATGCTGGCTGTCCATCAGCCTGGAGACATGAAATAGGACAGAATGATGGTACAGGTGTTAATCAGAAGGTTTAGGTCTGAGCTGGAAATGTTTCTACTAAAAATGTTCATTTGATTCATTTATTTGTGGCACAAAGAAAATGATGGATTTCAAAAGAGAACATGCATTTGTTGAGAGATTCTCAGTATTATTTCAGTTCAAGTACACACGTTGTGATCGATTTTAAAAATGTCATAGCTCATGGAAGCAGGCGTGGAGTAAATACGGAGTGTGAGAGCTGCTTTGTAGATGATGTTTTATGTGGACGATGTTGTCTGTTTCACTGACTGTGTCACAGTCAGCCATGTTGACTTGTCATGACACGCAAAGCACAGGTGGAGCTGCTCACATAAACGATGCTCCATTCCAGCAGTTATCGCACTGCACATAAGTAATGATGTTTTAATGACACCTCCGTTTGTTAGGTCAAGATGCGGTTTTACTCCACGTTGTTCTGACAGACATTCGGGCTCGCTGCGATGACTCGGCTTCAGGGGTCGAGCAGGTGGAACACCTCGGCGTGAGCTTCCCTCTGGCCAGTGTTCCTTTGGGTTCACTGACCCTGACGCAGCTCCTGGCCTATCCTGGAAGAGGATCCCTTTTGAGCTGCTTCGTGTCGTTTGTTGCCATCACAGCCATGACAACCATGACTAAGACAAGCGACTCCCACATGTCTGAATCCATCTTCTATAATCATATTTTACGTGGACACACCGGCCTTAGTCATTAAGATTAAGTGTATTTTGGGGTTTAATGGTAGAACAGCCACCACTAGTCACCAACTTACTAACGATTCATTCATTATCAGGTCATTCCTCACTAGTTCCTTTGTAACTGTAATACTAATAATACTATACTGTATTGTATTGTTATTGTAAAGTATATTAAAGTACATCTGGCCTATGATTTGGAGGGAACACACATTCTGCCCTCTCGTTCTTGTAATAAATGAGATATGAAATCTCATTCTCAGTAATCACCAACATACACAGTGCACATAGAGTCAGTTAGAGCAAGCCTACCCTGACAGACAGTGCACGTCTCTGTGTGTTTAGTCCCATTAGCTCAGCGTGTTTCTTCTTTAGCGCTGTAAACTCAAATCCTCCTCTCCCAGATTACATCAGCTAAACTTAGATTTCCAGCCCGCGGTGACTTGTTAAGCTCCCGACTTCAGAGTCCATGAACATGATCAACACTTACTGTATGATCTGAGTTTACCTGAATGTGAGCGAGGACGATGATGAGAGGTTCAGGCAGGGAGGAGAATTCAGGGCGAGCTCTGATTGAATCCCATATTAGTTCCTGTTTGTTCTTCCTCCTTCACCGTCAAACATGAGAGCGACAGGTGAGCTGAAGACTCAGCTCAGATGTTCACATCGACAGATCCTGCGGCGGAAGACTCGACGATATCTGCCTTCTAACACAGGTCACAGGAGCGAACAAGACACGTGCTTTTCTGCGGACAAGATCTTCCCCTGCTGTGGTGGAGCTCTCGCTGTTCATCCACTCTGCACCACCTCCTCCTCCAGAGGATAAGAGGGGAGGAGGAGGAGGAGGAGGAGGAGGAGGGAGGAAATAATCATTTTCTATTCCTTTAAACTGAAGTACCTGAGAATCAGCATCAGTAAATCAAAGCAGAGACTGTCAGATTGATTATGTTGCCTGATCCTGAGGGATGCTTCAATATTCCACAGTTGACAAAAGTTATTATTTCTATATAAAAGATGCGACATCTCAGATCTTTGATTCGATTTATCGCAGAGTTTCATTTGACTTTGACACAAAATGATGAACGGCTTCATTCACCGCTGTCATGGTCACATTAGGTAGATTTTATTTATAGTGAATGAGTTTAGTACTCTCTGGAGGATGGAAAAATGAACCATGACTTCATTCATTTTATTTAAAAGGAACTAAAGACAAGTCAGTCCACACATTACATTCATTTAGCTGCTTTCAGCCAAAAAAATGTAATATGAAACATAGTCAGGATACCTGTTTTGTGTATATGTTATGTCAGGTATCACTGGGTGGATAAACAGGGCTGATTGGGGTCTGAGCCACCTCTTTATTTATATCTCTTCCAGTCTGGACAAATCCTCTTAGTGTGTGGACGGCTAAAGTGAGACATCAGACTCCACCTCCAGCTCCCGGAGAGCAGCGGGACAGTCCCCCGGCAGCCTCGGCTAATCTCGGCTCTGCTTCTTCCCGCCGCTTCCCTCAGCGTGCCGGACTCCCGCTGACAGCTGGGAGCTCACAGAACTTCCACTCACTCACTGTGAAAGTGAGAGCAGGTGCAAACACGCAGTGTGACGGAGAGCCCGTCACGCGAGGTTCCTCCTGATTGTTCAGCTCATGTTTGGAAGATACTGAACAGAAATCTTAAAATCTAAAAATGTAACTTAAGTGATGGTGGTGTGTGTGTGAGGGAGAGAGAGAGAGAGACAGAGAGAGAGAGAGAGGGGAGGTTGGCCTGCAGCCACACAGCAGTTAGATTAGCTGCTGTAAATGAGATTAGAGTTAATCTGCTGATGCCTCTTGGCGAGCAGACAGAGAAGATGTGATGGATCATTTGATGGAGCTGCTGTTGAAGGACCAAACCCTCTCTAAGACAGAGATGAATGTGTGTGTGACAGAGTGTGTGTGATGTCTGTGGTTAGATCTCAAGAGAAAGTTGCGCACCATGAGTCACGCACGTCTTGTTCTTTACACGTCAGTGCTCATGTATTGTATTATATCGTCACTGTGAGCTGAAAGAAGAAGAAACCATCAAAGGGCCTGTGTGTGGGATTTAGTGACATCTAGTGGTGATGTTGGAAATTGCATGCAGCAACCAAGCGTGAAGGAGAAACTACCATATTCATTTATTTATTTCAGTGTTTATTTTGTCTGTTCTGGGCTACTGTAGAAACATGGAGGTTGAACATGGCAGACTCGGCAGGAGAGGACCTGCTGTGTCTGTGAAAAGGTTCATTCTGAAGGGACCAAAAAAACGGAACGATTCTTATTTTTAGGTGACAAAATCATTGTGGTTTTTTGTAGACATGTAGTTCGTGTGCGATGAATGCCGGTGAGCCGTCTGTCCTGCAGGGATGGGACCTGTTGGACCCGGTCTCCAGGCTACAGCGTGACGCTGGAGGTCGACCATACATAATCGCCGGCCCCTTGTGTGTTTGTAATTGCAAAGCCGCTCTGGATTCAAGCTTGTTGTCTCCGCTCTCTGTCTCCCAGGATGCACTGCTCATTGAATCACACCGCTGATGAGGATGATGAACAGATGACTTTGAGCCATGACACACCCAGTGCTCTTTGCTCTGACACCATTGTTCTGTGGGTTGTCGTGAAAACTGCAACTCCCTCAGGAGCCATGGAGAATTTAGACCAGACTGAGTGAAAAATATTCATTACTTAATATCTATATCTATCCAGCCTCTCTATGAATGCGTCTCCAGCCATCTGTGACTGAAACTAACATAAGAAGGAGTCCATGAATGAATCCAGTCAGCTGCTGTCGCGTGTCCAGGATCAGGACTGAAGCTGCTTCAGATCAAACTGTGACCTGACTAAATATGTTGTTAATTCCCAGTGCTGCCGATGCGTTAACGAGCTGCTGACAGCCAACACTGCTCCAGCACACCAATTAAATTCATCACTGCCTCAAGTGTCAGCTCTGTCGGCCTCCCCACAGGAGCGCTGTGTCACGGTGGCTCCTGCATCACCCGCCACACCTTCCTCAGACACCCCAGGCTGCACCCCGGATCAGTTCAGTTCGCCTCCACATGAGCCTCAAAGTGACCACACCACACAACGGTGCATTCAGGTTCCGATTAGTTTGTAAAGTGACAAAAATCCAAGTTATCACCTGGACTCAGCTGACACAGTGGAAACAGCGGGGGTAAACAGGGACACGTTGTGACGTTAGATATTATGTCAGAGGTTATCAACTGATTCATGGCCAGGAGATCCAACAGGTTATTGAACCAAGTCCAGAGATGTCAGTCACTGAAGGTTCCTTATTAGACTCTCAGTGTCATGTTTACCGAGTTTGATTCTTTAAAGCTCTTTGACTTTCTGTTTATTAAGTAAAGACGCACTCATAGACCAATCTGGACAATTAAGTACTTTTGAGATATAAGATGCTGTACGCATATACAAAGCTACGCATCATATTTGTTCCACTGATATTGTCCTGATGGGAAGACTTGTTTATTGGAGTTTACTGACTGTGACTGTGACATTTCACCTGTTTTATGTCCTCAGTGAAGTCAAGTCAAATCCTGAGTTTATGTTTTGTTTCATGTGAACTCACCAAACAAATTTATTATTAAACTCATAATAATAAAGCCAATATAAAGCAAATAATAATAAAGTACCGATTCACATCCTGCAGTGACTACATTGATCTAATTCAACTGTACTGTTGATACTGAGTAATTGATGACCACATAACCTGCAAGATACAAAGCAGTCACATGATGTCTGCTCTAAAACTAAACTGAACTAAACTGAAGTGAACTGAACTGAACTGAAGTGAAGTGAACTGAACTAAACTGTAGTGAACTGAACTGAACTGAACTAAACTGTAGTGAACTGAACTGAACTGAACTAAACTGAAGTGAACTGAACTGAACTGAACTGAACTAAACTGAAGTGAACTGAAATAAACTGAAGTGAACTGAAGTGAACTGAAGTGAACTGAACTAAACTAAACTAAACTGAGCTGAACTAAACTGAAGTGAACTGAAGTGAACTGAAGTGAGCTGAGAACTGAACTGAACTGAACTGAACTAAACTAAATTAAACTAAACTAAACTAAACTAAACTAAACTAAACTAAACTAAACTAAACTAAACTAAACTAAACTGGGCTGAACTGAACTGAACTGAACATGTCACATTGTCATGTACCGCGTGATGAGTTGAGCTCTACACACGCAGCACTGCTGCCCTCTTGTGTCCAGGTGTGTTCAGAAGTAACAAATACACACATATGCATATTTGTTTCATCACTAATATCTCAGTGAAGAGCTGAGTGGACAGATAACATTTGCTCAGTGGGTGGGATATAAATTATTTATTGATATTTGGAGCACATTTCATTTCATCAGAGAACAGCGACATTTATATTTGTACATTTAAATTTACGTTTATATAAGTTGTATGTTTTAAAAAGTTTATAGAGATCACTCATTACAGAAGCTAACTTGCTGGGTTGTGTGAGAGGAGACCAGAGACGTCATACAAATTCACACAGACATGTCCAGTGGTTTACTGGTGGCTCTGAGTGCTGACCTTACCTCAGCTTGTCTGTGGGTGGATGACCTGAGGAGTGTTTTCACTCACTCTAACGTGTCATAGCAGGACGGCCAGAAACTGAATGAAGTCAATGCAGTGGATCCCGGGAGGAAAACCTATGGAGGTCAACTGAAAGAAGAGAGAGGGGTGGTGTTGAATGGTGACATAAGAGAAGGGTCACTTGTCAGAAAACTGTGTGTTCCCACACACTGCAGCTAATCATGTGCATGATATCAGAGCTGACATGACGGACATCCCCACCCTATCTGCAGACAAAAGCCACGCCCCCCTCCACCTGACAGCCAATCACATGTGCGTCCCATGATAAAGATGACCTTGTGATGGCTGACAGCGTGTGAATGAGATAGGGGTCAGACTACTCCCTTCCTACATCTCATCAGATTAGAGTGTGACCCTGCTGACATGGAAATGAAAAGCAGTGAAGGGACCATGAACCACAAATCATAGTAATCAAATGATGACAATAAACATGATGAAGTGTTGGAGAGTTTTTTATCATCAGCGTGTGCTTAAAGATGTTTAATGAGTATGTTTATGCATTCTTAGCTGATCCAATCAGCTTCCACCCCAGCACTGGGCCTGTGATGTCATCAGCAGGCGGTGTGGTGTGGGTGATGGGCTGACTCCTGCTCAGTGTACTCCTGTTACATTTGTGGTGGGCCTGGCTTGTTGCCATGGGGCTTGTTTCCTGGCGCTTGCTACACAGGTGTGATCTGAGTGTGTGTGTGTGTGTGTGTGTGTGTGTGTGTGTGTGTGTGCGCTGGGTGACCGCCTAGCAGTGGAACTAGTAAGACAATCTAAATCAACCTTCCATCGCTGCTCATTGTTCTATGTTTTCAATCATGGGAACGTGCTCCATGAAAAGACATTTTTATGCAGATGACACTTGACTTTATATTCTCCTTGTCTCAGGTGAGTCAGGTGAGTTCCACGGGTGTCTACAGCTGCCAGACAGCTTCTTCCACCTAAACAAAACAGAAGTCCTGATTATTGGACCAACCATCTCATTTGTCACCTTCAGCCTCAACAGAAGTCCAGTTCAGCGGTCAAATTGGATTCCTCAGTGACGTTCAGATCCTCTTCAGTAAGATAACCTTCACCCACATCTGCCACGTCAGCTGATCTCACTCACGCCTCAGTCAGATGCTGAAATTCTCACCATGCCTTTATTTCAGCTGGACTTGATGATGTCTCTTCCTCTCTGTGGCATTTTACAACTCAAACTAGTCCAAAATTTGGCTGCTTCATAGAAACATAACACTGCTTCTGCAACTGATGATTAGCAGCTCATAGCAGACACTGCTCAACAGACTGTACGCTCACATCACAGGGTGATTACTAGCTTATCATCGGATGGAGGCCAAGAATTTTCTTACCTGAGCAGAATAAATGAGCTTTATTCATGATCAGTGAAAGCAAACCCCACCAAGACTTTGAAATCGAGACTGAAGACTCTCTTACCCTGAACAGGCATGAATATAAAATGATTTTGTTTTGGTTTTTGTTCCTTTTGCGTCATAAAACACCTGCAAAATATCACGGCAGAAGATTCAAAATGAATAACCCACAGGGCCCCTTCCACACGTCTGAGCTTAGATGTTCATGTGCCCGTGTGAAGCCGTTCCCTCAGCTCCAGCCTTCTGTACACAGCACATGCGGTCAAGCTCGTCTTACCTCTGTGCCTGTATGTCTGCCAGGACTGAACAGTGGTGCCACTCTTACATGTAAGACAGCACTGAGACTGAGCTGCCTGGAAATGCTGGCCTTTTACCTGCAGCAGGCTTTATCAGAGATACAACATGCCAGGGCTCAGACTTTAATCAGGTCAAACTGAGGAACATTCCAGACACATGCAGCCATCACATCCATAAACCATGAGCAGCCCACAGTCTGTATTTAAATGGTAAATGGACTGTACTTATAGATCTCCTTTCTAGTCTAGGATCGAACCTCTGATCTTCTGATTAGTGGACGACCCGCTCTACCTCCGAGCCACAGCCGAGTACAAGACATTTCTTAATCTATAATGGACACCAGCAACATCACTTCATATACAAGCGCTGAACAATATTAAAATCAATTGATCTGTTATAAAGACAATACAATTAGGCTAATGGTCGAGCTCAGGTTAACATAACCATGCTGTTAACAGTTAATTACACTTTGTGTGTGTGTGTGTGTGTGTGTTCCTCCTACACACGTATCTACAAGAAACTGAAGGTGTGCATGAGCCTTTACAGACAGAACGCTAAACATTCCTGACAGCTGACAATGCCTGGAGTCAATAAAGGGAAAGAGCTTTATACAATCTTTAGTTTAGAAGTATTAAATGGACATCTACAGGATCAGACTAATAACATCAGATCTAAAAGGTTTGTTCTCCTGGGAGCATGAGAGTTAAATGTTATGGAATCCTGCCCGGCCCACACCTCTACACATCCTTTCATGTTCTTCACCATTTATTGAGATGGTTTTAAAGTTGATCATGATTTCTCCTCACATTCACTGGAATGAATACATCTGAAGCGCCCCAGCTGAACACATCACACATCAAATCATAGTGCTTTTTTGTCTGTGTGTGTGAGAGAGAGGCAGACAGAGAGAGAGAGGGGAGGTTGGCCTGCAGCCACACAGCGGTTAGATTAGCTGCTGTAAATGAGATTAGAGTTTATCTGTTGATGCCTCTTGGTGAGCAGACAGAGAAGATGTGATGGATCATTTGATGGAGCTGCTGTTGAAGGACCAAACCCTCTCTAAGACAGAGATCAGTGTGTGTGTGACAGAGTGTGTGTGATGTCTGTGGTTAGATCTCAAGAGAAAGTCGTGCAGCATGAGTCACGCACGTCTTGACCTCATGCCGATTTATTACATGTTCTTTACATGTCAGTGCTCATGTATTGTATTATATCGTCACTGTGAGCTGAAAGAAGAAGAAACCATCAAAGGGCCTGTGTGTGGGATTTAGTGACATCTAGTGGTGATGTTGGGAATTGCATGCAGCAACCAAGCATGAAGTAGAAACTACCATATTCATTTATTTATTTCAGTGTTTATTTTGTCTGTTCTGGGCTACTGTAGAAACATGGAGGTTGAACATGGCAGACTCGGCAGGAGAGGACCTGCTGTGTCTGTGAAAAGGCTCATTCTGAAGGGACCAAAAAACGGAACGAACCCCTGATCAATCTTCCCTTCACTGAATACAAGAATACACTTTGTGTAACCACAGTGACGACACAGATCTGCTATCACAGAAGGTCTTGGTACATGGGCACGGTCAGATAGCAAACGTTTAAACATCACTGCATATCACACAGCGTCAGAGGGAAGTCTGGAATTCCTGCAAAGCACCATCTTATCTGTAACATAACACATGCTACGTGTGAGAGGCCTCTCAGGTCAACGGCCATGTCAAAGCGAGCTTCGTATCCATACGTTTCTAGCACAGGTGCCGAGCGGGAAGTGTACACGGGTTTATTCACCGAGGACAGCTTCCTGCAAAGAGAGACCCAAGAGTGCAGCAGAACTTCTGTTTGTTTTTATGGAAACTAAGCTACATGCTATCCTTCAATTCAATTTTTATTCATTTAGTACCAACCCACAATGACACTTTCCATATAGAGCAGATCTACGGTCATATTATTTACAGAGACTTGGAAGCAAGCACTTGGCGGACGTGGCAAGGAGGCAGGAACCTCAAGCAGAACCTCGATCGCGGTGGGTGTCCATCTGCCGAGACCGGTGAGTTAGAAAGAGAGAAAGGAGAGGAGAGATAGACACATAGAGAGATAGAAAGAGAAAGAAAGGTACAAACAATACAAAATAATGAGAACTAGAAACATGAATGGAAATAACAGGAGTAATGCTGAGAATAATGGTGTTTGTAGTGGACGTCAAGTGGAACCACAGCAGCAGACTCGACCAAATAGACGTAAAATGTGACTTCATACCACATGTGCCATGATGTTTCTATTTGACCCAAACAACCCTGAAATCAATTCACAGTCACATGCTCCAGGGTTCTGTGTGAAGAGGACGAATGACCCGTGACAGCAGACCGAGGCCAGCGGGTTCCCAGGGGGCCAGAGGGGTGGTTGTGGTGAAGATGAGGTTGGTCTTCCTCAGTGTTCGGTGGAGACACTGTGTCCTGACACTGTGATGCTATCGGACTCCTCCGGTGCTGTTATCTGAAACTCTGTGAGACAGACTCTCTGCCTGTGCCTGTGTCTCTCCTCTGGTGCCTGCACTGTCTTCATCTTTACAGCAGTCCTCCAAGCAGCCCTCAGACATACATACAGTATATTTACCTGTCCATCATCCTCTTCAGGTCACGGATGGTTGAAGACTTTTGACACACCTTATATCCTTTGCTCCCATTAGAATGTGATAACAAAATAACTTTTTAAACTAATTTTAAATGATGTAGAGTGCAAGCTGTTACATACATTTCTGAATCACAGAGGTTGTTGGATGCTGTACAACATGTTTGTGATTTTGTGCTATATAAAAAAAACTTGACTTGATGTTTGTGTTCTTCCCAGTATCACAGATCTCCACCTGCTGGGTTGTTTGTCTGCTGAGCGGTGGCAGCGCATGAATACGTGACGTCAGTGTTGCATGTTAGGCTGAGGTCGCCCGGGTGAGGTGGGCGGGTAGATGTCAGGTGTAGGGGATGAATAAACAGCACGTTACAAAAGTACTGACAGGTGGCTGATTGCCTTGTCTCGGTCGATAAACGCGATTAAAACAATCAAAGTGCAGACATTCATAAATAAATAACATGAATATTTCTGGGGCAGTCTGAATCCTTAATTGAATGAATTCAGAATTGCACTCTGTGCGCTTGTGAACAACTGACGGGGAGTAAGTAAGAGAGTTGTGAGTTATCTAAGGGTGATCAGAACAGTAAAGAAAGCTGGACATGTTTAGGCTGTCTCGTGTCAGTGTTGTCTTGTGGTTTCCTGTTTTATTTTGAAATTTCCCCCTCCTCTCGTTTCAGATCTTAACCCTTCCCCTGGTGTAGTTCCCACCTGCCTGATTGTCCTCCCCGCCCTGATTGTTTCCACCTGTTCCCCATTACCATGTGTATATATTGTCTGCGTCTCCCTTTGTCTGTTGCCAGCTGGTCTTGTCCATTGTACCAGCGAACCAGCTCCTCGTCATAGTCAAGTTCTTTTCCACTTTTGATCCGTGCTTTCGCCTTGTCAGGGTTTGTTTTTCGTTTGTTGTCATTCCCCTTGATTTTTGTTAGTAGGTTTATTTCTTTATTTCGCTTTGTCTCCTGAGTCGTGCGCTTGGGTTCAAGCCACAGTTCTACCCGTGACAAATTTACACCTCTGTTGGAAAAACCATTCACTGTCACATCAGAGGGTGGGGCACTATCAGCCAAACGCGAGAACATAAAAACTATAAAAAAAACAGGAGCAGTTGCTGAAGCATCAGCGTAACTGAAGATGTACTGTATGTAGATCAAGATGAGCAAGTTCACCGAGCACAGGGAACCAGTCCAATTCCCTCCAAACTCTAGTTTACACAGTATTACGCAGGAAATGTTGTCAAAACGTGCAGAAATCTAAGTAACCTCCAGTCTCTGAAACAGTCCTCACACACTGTAGCCTTTTCCATGAGCTTATGGAACTGCCAATCCACAGTTAACAAAACTGATTTGATTGCAGCCTATACCAACCACCTTTCTCTAGAGATCCTTGCTCTCACTGAGACATGGACCAAACCAGAGAACACTGCCAGCTGTGGGGTTCCTCTCAGATATCTCTCTGCGTGGACGAAGACACACCACCTCCAGCTGACTACCATGACATCAACATCAAGATGACTCCCCTCTCAAGATGTCTTGCCCCCACTAGGGTGGCGAGAAACTTAGGAGTCACGACTGATGACCAACTAAACTTCTCTAATCGTGTCGCCTCAGTTGCCCGGTCGTCCAGACTTTCTCGTGTGTTGTTCCCCTTTGGTTGAATGTCCTACCAGTTTGTACCAGATCAGGGGCGTCCCTCTCTACTTTTAAAAAAACTCCTGTAGACCTCCAGCTCTTCAGAGAGGACCTCCTCTCCAACACTACCAACAACTGGACATGCTAAATCTATCTCTCTAGTACTGTCGCAGTACTTATTACTGCGCTAACATCTCCTGGTCGCACTGTTTCTTGAGTTTTTCCCTATCTAAAAAAGATGTCTAGATGTTGTTTTGAGATATTCTACTGACAAATGAACCAAAACTAAGAGACTGAACACAAGTTCTTGGGTGGAGGTAACAGAAAGAACCTGCTTTATCAAGCAGCTGCTGATTGGTTGGCTGTTGGCCCGCTTGGCTGGCCGTGCTGGCCCCATGTGGGTTGTGGTGACTTAATACCTGCTCTTTGGTACTGCCTGAAACAACATCCCTCTGTTAGCTGCTACACAGTGGCTACCTCCTGTAATTACAGAGCCATGTGTCTGCAGCCTCCTCCTGCCTGCGCACTGAATGGTAACAGAAATCGTCCAGTCACTGTGCACCTCCTCCTGAGCCAACAACACTTCATTCATTCGTTCATTCATTCATGTCTGGGGTCAAACAAGACGAGGGCGAGGAGTTAAAGAGAAGTATAGTTTGGATTGATTTCTGTAGATTACTGCTGCATCAGTCTCTGCTTGCGTGCGAGAAAACAGTGTGTATAGTTAGACTCGGTATCATGGCCATTGTAACTCTTGTACCTTTTCATCTCAGATCAGTCCTCTAAGATTCATGTGGAGGAAAGAAGAAAAATAAAAAGGTTTCTGCTCCACAAACTTTCAGCTGCAGGTCTAACTTTAGTATCTGATAGTTCTCAGTGACCACAGTACAGCTAGCTCATTGTTCCGCACCGTGCCCTGACATCTAGGGAGAGTTCAAGAATTCACATCGTCATGGTTCTGTGTTTTAGAAGAACACATTTATGATCGGCACAAGCTGCATGTTTAGGTCGGCTAAACACTGACAACATGCTTGTCGATGACAGGTAGAGTCTCAGACTGTACCCCACCCTCCCCTCCTCTTCTCCCCTGGTTGGCTATGGGATCATGATTGTTATTTGATCCCATAGAAACTCAACAACTGAGTCAAGATCGCCTTGATTTGTTTTTGTCATAAAATCAGACTACACCAAAATACAGGAAATCAGGAAAGTCAGAGTTTCTGAGTGGGAAAGCTGGTAAATGAACTCTATCCTCTCCCTCCTGTGTGATCTTAAGAACTAATATAATATTTTTCACTTCCATTCACCATGCCTATGTCTAACTGTTGGAGCGCTTTGAATACCTCTGGTCTGTGAAGATAGCCAGTAATACTGTAAATTACAGACAACTGGAGCTGTCTTGCATGACTTTTTTTGTTCCACAGTTGTGGCAGGCTCCGATGTGCGGTCCTTGTCCAGCAGTGTATGCTGGGAAAAAGACACATTCTGATCAGATGTCATGAAAGAGAAAAAAAAAAAAAGACAGGAGAAAGGTCCATTATGATTTTATTTGTTTCTTTCTTTGATTAAATGACAGAAAGGTGGATGAACGGATGGAGAGTTGACTGATGTTCTACATCAACATGGGCTCCTATGGAATATTAAAGCCAACATCGTTAGTCGTCTAAAGCCATTGAGCTGTGCGAGAACTCATTTTTTTTTGGGAAATGCATGAACATCAGGTCACGGTGGAATTCGTCGGTTACCTGTTCATTCTACACCTAACTACATTCATGGCCAAAACACAAATCAAGACTTAACTGTTGAAAGGTTGCAAGGCGAGACACTGACTTTAGCACTTTAACATGATGAGATCCTAAAAATGGAGTACTGCATTGCTTCTGATAAAGACTCTCTTCAACGCGTCACTTTGGTATTGCATTTATACATTACAATATTCTGCAAAGAAACAAAATGTACAGCTGCATAAATATAAAATTCTTCCACCATGTTTAATGGCTAAAACATTCAGAGAGTTCCACCACGATGCCGTGATGAAGCCAGAAAAAAAAAAAAAAAGAAAAAAAAAAAAAAAAAGTCTTCCTTCTTTAAAAACTCCAGTTAGCACCATGCACTTACAGCAGGCCAGTGTCTAACAGGCTGGACACACAAGTCGACTACATTCAAGGCAAATCAAAAGTAAAAGGCATGAAACCAAGTAATAAAACCCCTTCACACGTTTAAAGTGATTTAACAAAGCACAAAAAGAAAAAAAAGAGAGAAAAAAAAAAAGGCAAAGTAAAAAGAGTCTCCCGTGATCAGATGTAAAAGACAAATAAAAAAAAGAGGAAAGAAGTTCCCTGGAGTGCAGCCTTTTCCTTACACAGATCAGAAGAGTGTACCATGTCGAATAATTTCAATCACTGAGTGGGAGTGTGTGTGTTGGACACACACACACACACACACACACACACGCCTTAAAAACTGCTGAAGCTTGCTGGCAGAGGAAAACGAGGAACGGCGTGGTTTTTTTTTTTTTTTTTTTCGGAAGGACCGGATTTTTGCGACTACTGCACACTCCAAAAATATCTACTCAAACTACACGAGGCAGCGATATGCAGAGGGGACAAACACGGCTTGCTTACGCGTCAGAGATGGAATTAAACTCGAACAATGTCCCATGGCTTGTGGAAAAGTCTCATTTACAGCAGAATAAATATTTTATTTTTATTTTCATTAGGCCTATTGCTACTTTTCCTCTAAATTACATTCTAACGCTAGACAGAAGTGTAGAAGCTAGTGACGAAAGCAGACAGATTACACGTCGGTCCCCTATCAGGTTTTTTCTCTCATTTATTCATTCAAGACTAGTTGTGATTGACTTAACCGCTACAGCCTAACCCCCTCACTTATCATCTCCTACATTAGATTGGTATTTAGTTAAGGGCAGGGGGGAGGGTATGGGGGGAGGGGCGGTCAGGGAAAAGTGCTATGGTCCTGAGGTCGGTCATAAACTGTTAATCTGGATCTTGATGTCAAAGCGTCCCTGGTAGCGGTCCTTCTCGATGTAAAAGATGTTGTCTCCGAACACTTTGCACTCGATGCGCAATTCGGTGTTCAAGGTCAGGTTGGTGAACTGCAGTGCCACCAGCGGCTGCAAGTACTGAGGGTGCAGCAGCTTGCCGTAGTACGGGTAGTACTGCAGGGGGAAGCCGCCGCCGATGCCGTAGTACTTCACCTCCCCGATTTTGCCGGCGTCCTCCTCTTTCTGGAAGGAGCAAAGAGACGGGTGGGTGACATGACAGAACTACAGAGCGAGCCCAAACGAGAGATTTATTATGCTGAGAAAAAAACTAGAGCAGATGGTGTACCTTGTTGGTGCAGTAGAGGGGCATGACGTTGGGCTGCACCTTGGGTTGAGCCTCTTCGGGGATGCTTTCGTTAGAGGAAGGAGGCTGAACGGGAGGACAAGTTAAGATGCTTCAGTGAACCCACAGACACCACTTTGTGTTTCATGCAGAGATCAGATTTCTACCTGGTGCCAACACGCAGTCTGTGCCTGGTTCTGGAAGCGGCACATAATACTGGGTGTAGCTCTCTTTAGGTGTCAGTACAGGACACATTCTTGAAAGCCTGACTCTTCCCATTATTTTAGGGCGATGCAGCAATATTGCGTGCAAGATGAGGGTCATACCCCGTGAAATGACTCGTCTCACTATCGGAATTTGATTGGTTGGGTCCAATACCATTTGGAAAGTTCTGAGTTAGTTGTTCAGGTGGTGGAAGTCTTTCACGCACTTGCTCTATGGGCCACCCAACACAGATGCATCTGTGGAAGATCTGGGCTTTTTGTGCAGGTCTGGGGTCAGATATCATGATCCAGACAATGAACCCAGAGATGGTAAATACCAGTTGGAAATGGAGAAGGAGGGTCCGACATGACATTTCATTACAACCGTGAGTCGTTTTCAGGCGGTAGTTAAAGCTTGTTCATGTGAAATTACCTTTGGATAGAAGTTGACAATCCTGTTGAGCTTCACAATCAGGCAGGGCTTGCCCTCCTTGAAACCAAAGTCGCGGTCCTCGATGCCGGAGCAGGGTCCCAGCACGGCCCTGGAGAAGCGGCAGGCCTTCCTGATGCCGACGTCGCTCTCCAAGTCGCCCCGGTTCTTGTATTCTGCAGGCTCCTCTGGAGGGAATAAGGAGAGTTGATGGGTTAGGGTTACGATCACGGATCACGAAAGCCAAAAGTGTTCTCATTTCCTTTTTGTCAAGTCAAACCTACCTCCGCAATCCTCAAACTTCATCTGGTCCTTCTGGTTTTCATCGTCATACTTGGCCAGGAAGTCCCTCAAGGCCTTGGTGTAAGGCAGGTAGGTCTCCACGTCATTGAGGTTGAAGGTCACTTCAGCTTTGTCTGACCGCGGGGTGTGCGTAAGGCCTGTAGAGGATCACATCAGCTGCTTTTTAATCAACAGTGACACTTCATTAAACTGTTCCCAGGGCAGACATAAGTCAGAAATAGAACCCTCATATCTCGAATAAGAGCAGAAAATTCGGCAAGCTTTGAAGTCTGAAAATGAGACATCCTGTGACACATTCAGGAACACTGACGAGGTGGGAAACCCACTCTTTTTTTTTTGCCAACTTCTGCAGATTCAGATGAGATGAGAAGATCAATGTCACATCTGCACATCCCTGATACGGATACTGTTTCCTCCTGCTTCCAGTCTTTGTGCTAGGATTAGCTGAATAGGCTGAATATGGTCCGGACCTGCAGTGTCTCTGTACCGGACCCAGATGAAACTGATAGAGCTCACGTGTCTCTTTAAAATGTCACACACCGGTCCCTTCAGCACAGAACACAGCACACAGCGAGGAGCTCGTTTACACTCCTGGACTGTGTTGTTAACTTAATCTGTTAACTCTATCAGCTGAGCGGGGATCCGGTCATTGACAGCAGATTTCCCTGTGACACAACCGTGTTTGGATGCCCCCTCGAATGAACACAATGCTCACTGATAACGCCTCCTCAAAAAACAGCAGTCAGACGGGAGCTGGCTGCCACCAGCCTCCATCCTGTCCACTCAACAGGCGGGTTCTGCACATGCTCAGTAGGGCCCCGGTAAACCCCAGCTGGCCTTCTCCTCCATGGAAACCGGGCTGCGGTGTGTACACAGGGGAGGGGGGGGGGTTGCTGTCAGCGCAGTCGCCATGGGACCGCGATAAGAGGACACGTGAAGGGTTCATTTCCAAAACAACATGCAGCCGCGTTCGCCTGTGGTCAGGATGAGCACACGTAGCCAACATGTGTGTCCACTTCCGACAATCTTTACATGTAAACATTTGAAGTATACTTTCAGAGGACCATTTAACATTTCACGTTTAACCTTTCATGCAAAACAATCTCACTCCTGGGTTCATTTAGCAGCCGATCACGAGCACGTGACGATCGTTTCTGATCGATTTATGTCCTGAAGAATCAGTCTGACTGAACTGGACCTGGACGCATACTTCTGGCAGACTGTCGTGATTCATATGCACTATTATTTTCTGGCTGCCAAAATAAATGACATCACTTGTATATTCGTCTCAAAGACCTGTGACAGTCACCTTGTTTGGACCTCAGTGTCACACATAATAATGCTCACTTGACCACAGTGTTTTCCATTCACTCAGACTGTCATGAAAAACTATCAACAAGGTCCCGTAGAGGCAGTTCTGATCCGCCGAGTGAGCACCAACACCTCTCTGAAACAACAAAAACACAGTCTGCCATTTTTAAAGGGAAAAAAAAAAAAAAAATCGAGGAAACATCATCACAAGATCCTCTGAGTACAACGTGACCCTTGTCTGGACTTTTTAATTTATTCCACTGTTACTAAGCGGTGTTTGAGTCTACAAGGCGACCTTTAGACCCAGAGGCGGACCTGCATGATTAGAATCCTGACCGACAGGAAGTGGGTGTTCACTTCTTACCAGGGGGTGCGACTCTGTCCTGCCAGGTGGGCTTGTAGTTGCTCAGGGTGAGCAGCATGGCCTGGATGGTTCCGACGAAGATTCCGGCCAGGCAGCCATAGAAAATGATGTAGAACACCAAGATTTTGACTGCAGGGGAAGACAAACAAACAAACAAACAAACAAACAAAACAAAAAAAAAAAAGTGTGAGTAAAGCTGGACAGCGAGAGACAAGAGGTGACACTGAACCACAACTCATCCGAACGCACGAGGGACGTCCTGAAGATTCACCCCCCCCCCCCCCCCCTTTCGGCTGAGTCAGCAGTGACGCGGTCGGCTGTTTTACGAGTCAAATTAAAAAGCTGTGTGTTATCAAGGCGTGACGGCTGATTCTCTGTTAATGAACAAACAGTGTGGATTGAACAAACTTGAGTGAGGGGTGTGTGTGTGTGTGTGTATATGTGTGTGTGTGTAATGTGTGTGGGGGGGGGGGGGGGGGGAGACGCGTCCAACCTGTTGAGCAGCTGCAGAGCTCCGTGACCGAGCCGAGCCCGGGCTACACACACACACACACACACACACACACACACACACACACACACACACACACACACACTGACTGCTAAACGCTGTCACCACCGTCACATCACATGACCCCCCAACATGCCAGAAGGCATGCAGGAGACTGAAGTGTGTCGTTGTTGGGATGTTTTTTAACGGCCTCGTGAGGCCCATCAATAATTCAGTTGAGCTTTTTTTTTTTTTTGCCCATTGAGCTCCAGCTGTGATCGACACGAGGGGGTGGGGGTGGGGAGGGGGGAGGGGCACATCACACACACAGCGTGACATTTGCGACGCGGGGACGTCGCTCTGCAGCTCGAAACGGGGAAGTGAACTTCGCTCGCAGTCGGCGTGTGAAGCTGTGCGCAGACAAACGGGGGGGGGGGGGAAGCTGCATGCTGTGCAGATGAGCACGATACACACTCAAGGTTAGACCCGCCGTCCGCTGAAGACAAAACTTTACAGGGGACAGTTCTGTGTGGTAGAGCGTCCAAAACAGAGCGCCGTACTCGGATGACATGTTTCCTGGGACAGGGCTACAGCTTCTCTTCTGCATTAGTCTCTAGTCCAGCTTCAAGGACGCGGGAAGCGGGACACGAAACGTGCTAAGAGAGCTCGTGTCTCCGGAACTACAAAGACGGCATTCATGATAAAAAACAATCCAAACAGTGGCCGTCTTTGTCCTCGCAGATTTGCAGCCACTGAGCTGTGAAGCCCGCCCGCCAGCCCGCGCACGCACACACGGCGGGGCCCGCTCGAGGATGAGCGTGCAGATGGGGGGGTTAACAAAGTGTCACCGTCCCATTATCTGCACCGCACGGCGATAAAGTTAACCTTGCAGCGATGCGTTCCCATCCAGTCGGGCCCTTCCTGCTGCATGGAGCAATGTCAAAAGGTCACGGCAGGATGTGACACCACCAAAGCCTGCATCTTCTGGACAGGCTTCTGTCCGCGGCAACTCCAACTGGACACTTTTGAACTGGCTCAAACTTGTGGTCCCGGATCAGCGTAGATGTCTTTCATCACAACCTTCAAACACACACACACACACACACACACACACAGAGAGAGAGAGAGGGCACTGCGCATGGCACACTTCCCAGATGCATCAGCATTTTCATTTGACCTCAGAAGGACAAACGCTGAGCGTCTCAGTCAGCCGAGGAGAGCGGAGCTCCCGCAGCAGCCTCAGACATCATGTCAGTCCGGCTTTACTTTGTCACCCAGGTGTTTTCGCCGGCGTCTAGACGGAGCAGCAGCGAGGAGCTGCGTGACATTGAGAGGAGCCAGGCAAGGACATGCGCACTGGGCGCCGGGCGAAACGGGAGAAGAAAGGTCGAACGAGTTAATCAGCTGTATTGTTCGTTAGATTACACAGTGACATCTGATCACAGGAACCCGACACGGATCGATAGTCCGCTTCTCCGTTTCCGAGCAGGCCCCCGATCACCTTGACTCACCTTGGACCGTGATGCATTTTTAACCCTTTGACTGCCCGCTCAACCCCCCCAAAAAACAAAAAACGCTCCAACACAAACTTGACGTCCCCCCCCCCCCCCCCCAACAACAGACAGCCAATGTGGAGTCAGCAAGCGCGAGCCCCGCAGCGCGAGCCCCGCAGCGCACCGCACCGGCTACACTCCGTGAATGTACAATAAGAAGTTGGAATGCCGCTACGAGAACAGTCTCACACTCACACACTCTATCTCTCTCTCTCTCTCTCTCTCACACACACACACACGGTGCTTTAACCATCTCTGATAAACCGCACGCGGCATGTTCGCGCGCTGTTCGCGGCATGTTCCGCTCGCGCCGTCCGAGATGCAGCAAAGTCAAATCAAACAGGTGGTTCGAACACGGGGCGACCCCGCGCGCGCTCCTCTCCTCTCCTCTCCTCTCCTCTCCTCTCCTCTCCTCTGCCACAGCCGCGCGAGCGCGAGCGCGCGCTTACCAATTCACCGCTCCACACACACACACAAACACTTACGCGCTCTCTCACGCGTGTGTACACACACACACACACACACACACACACACACACACACACACACGCATAAATACTCACACCAACTGCCTCCGGTACGGCCGAGCAGCTCTCCTTTCTCCGAGTCCCACAGAAACTTCTTCCAGCCACCGTCGTCTTTATTTGAAGGCATTGTTGCTGTAATTCCCGGTTACGGTGTTTCCTCACACTCGCTCCTCCGCGCGCAGCTAAACTAAAAGTCCCGACCCGTCGCAGAGGCACCCAGCTCCTTCCAACGGAAGGCTCCCCCAATATAAACCGTTCGCCGCCGACTCCGCCCGAAAACTCTCAACAAGTTACCTAGGAGGAGGGAGGAGCGGCGCGGGCCAATTAGGGAGCGGGGAGGCCGTGCGTAGGTGTGACGTGCCGAAGATGGACAGACAGCCTATAGATGCAGACGTTCAGCAGCGCTATACATAACTTGGCTGAGCTCTGCAGATATGTCCGAGCAGGTAGAGGAAGTTGCTCGTCGTCCTCCAGGTATCATGGCGCCGAGCCAGCCTCAACATTCGAACGCGCACACACACACACACACACACACACACACACACACAAAGTTCAAACCGGAAACATTCACATCTGTCAGGCCTCTGGCTCCTTAAAATACCTCACCTTTAAATAGACCTGTGAATAAGACTATAAAGACTACTGCAAACTAGTAAGTGAATTACAAACCTGAGCCGAGCAGCTTGCCGTCATATACATCATTTTCACAGGAGTTGTGTCTGTCCTCTCACACAGTCAATATTTATTTAACTCTTGGCTCACCCCCACCCCCAACCCCACTGAGCAACAACACCCCCCCCCCCCCAGCCCTCACCCCCTCTTCCCCAACAGCTTTCACCATTCAGGTGATCCATCAGCTGCTTGTCATGATGAGTATGAGGTGCAGATGGGTGAGCCTGAGATTTTCCGGGGACGCGCATCCGTCTCCATCTCAGCCTCACGGGGGGTTGGGGGTGGGGGGTTCGGTGTGACAGTCAATAACACACACCTCTTCCTGTGAAGCTGGTTGTGTGTCGGTTTTCCTGGAGAGTCCAACAACAGCTAGCATACACACGGGTGGAAGCCTAACTTTGGACTTTCTTTTTTGGTTTTAAACTCCTTTAAACTTTTATATGAGCCCGTTTTGCAGGTCTAACGGACTTGTACTTGAGTATGGCCGTCAGGTGAAGTCACTGCATGCCGGCAAGCGCAACAAGGCGCACGCGGAATGGCAGATTACAGTGCGCCAACCTACAATTCTTGAAATGAAGCCTCAGCTCTAAAACACTCATTACGGCACACACACACACACACACACAATGCCATCTCTTTATCCCCTTCACTGACGGAGTGGAGCTCATTCACCGAAGCCTGTGTGGCTCTTCTCTGTTCCCAGTATAAACTCGGTGGGTGTCCTGTGTTGTTGTGTGCTGTGGACCCCCTCCTCACACCCCACAACCCACACCCCCCCCCCCCCCACACACACACCACAGGGATAATAAGCTCTAGTTACACAGCATTGCCAGGCATACACATAGTTGAGACTTGTATATATATCCTGCCTTCCTGTAACCCCTCTCTAAAGCCGGCTCCAAGGGCATCTCTGCTGCTGGTGACAGGGGCACCACGCCACGACCCAATTTTCTGTGTGAGCTCAGAGTATCAGACTTTTAATTCATTCCGTGTAACCTCGTTCAGGCCGACTGTGCTTCCACAATATGTCGTCTGAGTTCATGTTGATATGCACGAAAGGACTAGAACCGCCGCTGCCTTGCCCAACCTGCCGGCCGACCCTCACCCGGTGCGCACAAACACGCGCATGCAAGCACGTGTGCGTCCTCCGGCTTTACATTCTTGTCTGTCTGCGTAAATGCTAAGCTGTGTACATTTGTTTGAATGTAAACATGTGTGTGTAGGTGTGATCGGCCCGGGATTGTGCACATGGGGGTTCTGACCTTTTAAATGTCACCTCAAGGACGAGAGGAGTCAAAGCGCAGATGTTGTGCAACTCTATGGAACAATCAATCAATCAATCAATCAATCAGTCGAATCCCATCTTTCCAAGTCTTGTGCTACACCTTGTCCCGCCAACCAAACACAAACCCGTTCTTAAGCAAAGACACTTTGGACATTTGAAGGCCGATGAGAGAGGCCACAGCGACCACCGCTCATTCGCAGAGCGCCGCATCTGTCAGCAAGGAGGAAGATGGAAGGGGCAGGAGGTCAGAAGAGCAACGCGATGCCAATCCTGCCCTCACTTTGAGCGTCCCAGCAGAACTCCTTCATGTGGCTGATCCAGTCAACGCTTAACCACTGGACGCACGAGTATGATTCAAATTAGTGCTTGTTGGAACACATAATATAATTGTGCCGCAAGCACGTTTCATGCGGTGGACGTGGGAACGCCATTCTTCACACGTGTCCTCGAGAACGACAGTCCTGATGTCACATCTTGTCCCTCTCTACAAAGACGGGCTTCACCTTGGAAGCAGACCATTGCAGTGGGTGACATGTACCTTCATTCACACTTTGATTCCCTCACTTCCGCATTCACTGGCCCGCTGCCGCAAATACTCACCAGAGCGCCAAATGTGGACGAATCCACCCTTGAACATAGTCCCCAACAGATACATTATGTCTTCCTGTTGTTCAACAACAACAGGAAGAAGAACATTTGTTCAGCGCAGCGTCCAGCTATTTTTAAAGCTCTACGTCATCAGTAGGTATCATTGAGGAGTTTGGCACAGGGAGCCAGAGACAGAGTGGTGAAGTGATAATTAAGATATAGCACATGCTCTGCAGACAAAAACACCAGACTAACCCTAAACAAGAAGAAAATCCACGTGGCGTCAGAGTTACTTCAAAATATATTCTACAAACACAACCCGAAGGCATCTGCAAATATGCAAATATTCTATGTGTTTATCAAACATATGGAAATCATTTAAGAGTGTCAGTTTGCTCAGCAGGTTGTTGGAGTTTGCTACAACAGGTCCAAAAATGAAACAAAGTATTTATTCTTCATTTCCTGTGTCTGTTTTAATACCCTCGCGGTCATCGTGTTGAATCTCACCTGTCTGCCGCTCCAAACATAATGAGACAGACTCTACTGTAATAATGCTGTGACTATACATGTCCTCGTCATAATTTGCACCACTGCAATGCTCATTTCCTGTGTTTGTATGATGGAATTGATGTGAAGGTAAGCACCAAGCCGGAGTCACACAGGCACGGTTTGTGGAGCAGCCGCTGAGATAAAGCCTACCATTTTGCTAATGATACAGCCCGGTGTCTGACAGCGACCACGCCTAGACAACTACTGCCTTTTGTCAGCTTGTGTACACAGTAAACATGTGTACTGTCTATGTGTGTGTGTGTGTGGGGAGGGGGGCTCAAGGTGAAAGTGAATCGTCCTGTTTGAGGCCTGCACAGGTAGCGTGTTACCGTTTCTGCACATTACTTTCAGCGACATTTTGGCCTCTTAGCCACTGATAAAAGCTTCCGGCTGTTTACAGATAAACATCTTGTCTGTAGAGAATTCACCAACCAGCCTCACAACCACCACAGAATCATGCAAGCTGTGACACACCGTCAAACACGAGTGTCTCTGAATGCTAAATGCACATTAGCACAATTCCTGCTGAGCTAACACTAGCATGTCTACTGTGAGACACCCTCGAAGCACAATTCCTGCGGTAATACCCAAAAGGTCCTGAGAAGTGTGTGTATTTGCTTATTTAAATGTAGTTTGGAGACTTCACATGTGATACGCTAAGTGCTTCCAATGGTTCTGAACTACACACCCCTTATTCCTGTATTGCATATGCAGAGTCACCCTGAGCGATAAAATTTTATATATATATATATAATATTTTTCTTTACTCTGGCAGCAAGATGCATTTTTTTTTTCTCAACACATCAGAGTGATCTTCAAAAAGTCAGTCTGTAGCTAGACTAGCAACTCTCTGAGAGAGTGGCCCGCTAAATGCTAATGTAGACATGCTAGTGTTAGCTCACAGTGACAAAGCTAACATGCAACTCTCTGAGAGAGTGGCCCGCTAAATGCTAATGTAGACATGCTAGTGTTAGCTCACAGTGACAATGCTAACATGCAACTCTCTGAGAGAGTGGCCCGCTAAATGCTAATGTAGACATGCTAGTGTTAGCTCACAGTGACAATGCTAACATGCTGGTCTACATAACGTTTACCAAGTCTTTGTTTCATGTTCCAACTTTTTTTTTTGGAAACAGGTTTCTTTGTTATGCACCAAAACACCAATCCTTGTCAAAATCTTGGCAATAAAGCTGATTCTGAATCTGAGGTTCGTTCATCAAAGGTGATTCCATGTTTGTTGTAATGATGTTTGTCATTGCTGATCTCCTATTGTATCACAAAGAAGAAGACTCAGACAGACAGCACAACTCTTCTCAGCACAGCAGTAACACGGAGAGCTGAAAGAAACGACCTGAAACCGTTCGCGCAACTTCCCAAACCAAGACAAACCACGTGTCTGCATGTCCAGAAAAGTTTCAAGTCTGTGTTTTAATTTGGCTGCCATATAAGAATGTAAACCAAAACTAAAAAATATTAAGTAGGAGATCAGATTTTGATCTTTGAGACTTGTAGCTGCTCGAATGAAAGTAAGTGTTAGTAGCAAACACCCAGACGTTAGTACATGCATTAAATTAATGAGTAATTAATTCAAGTGCTGTGGATTAGGATTAGGATGAGATGTTTGGCTCCGCAGTTATACCCACCAGAAATATTCCACAGGTCTTGCTCATCATTTTGTGCATCCATTCCTGTTTTTTTTTTTTTTTTTTTTTTTCAGCCTGACTTGCTGGAAACTTTTCCACCTCCTCTAGAATGTAAAACAGGTGTGTTTGAACACATGAGGTTGTAAAAAGTGACCCACTGCTGTGCCTGGCAGGGTCGAGGAGGTTAATTACTGATTAATTCAAGAGCCGCGGATTATTACATTCTATTTCCTCTTGGCTTCCTCTCGGTTTCTCAGGCGAATGAAAGAGCTGACCCCGATTACCGGCCTTCAACATCACATTACGTTCCCGTCTCATTGCTTTTACAGTCTAAAATGCCTGTTTGTGTCATATTAGAGAGAACGCTTCAACATTTTGGGGAAGAAATTCTTTTTCTTGCTGAGAGTGAGGTGAGAAGATTGATGTGAATCCCATGCTTGTGTCACAGCGGTGCCACGTCAACATAATCATCAGTTAGCATAAATATATATATATATTTCATTTTTCTATAGATCTGAATATAAACAGAATAGTACAGGATCATGTTTCAGGCTCATTTCCGCCTGTATCTGTGTCCACAGACGAAGCTCCTGACCTTGACCATATCGTGCACTCTTATGACAGAATGTCCTATGCAGCTGTTTACAGGTGAAACACTGGCAAGAATGCCATCGTACACTTTGTTGCAGGATATAGCACGTAGGGCATACAGTAAACTAGAGTAAGACAGATAGACCCTGACATCATCGGTCTTATACTATTCTATGTTTTTCTCATCATCAACAAATAGTAAAAAAAGACCAAATCCAATAACGCGTTAGTCCTTATCTTACGTCAGGACTGAAGTTCTGACCTCGCGAATCCCGCAAGAATGCCAACTGTCTGCTGTTCTTGTACCAAAACAAACATGGACGCCAACCGGCAGCTTGTTTCGACGCGGTGACATTTGGGCTGAAAAGGCCAAAGCAATGGAGACGGAACAGGCCGGCAACAAACAAAAAGGAAGGGAACAAAACAAGGATGAGAGAGACGAGGAGAGACGTGATGCCAGTCCCACATATCAAACGTGTTTAAGAGAATCTTAGTGAGAATGACTGACGGTGACTGGATCTGAGGACTTGGCTTAGAATCTTTACAGGAACTGACCCAGTCCACTTTATGAGAACTGCATTTGTTTCTTCATGTGTGCCGAGCGAGTTTAGACTTTGGCTAAAGGGCACACACGGGACTGAAACAGTAGGAACAGTAGTAATATTTTAAGATAAACACAGAACATGTCGATAGCAAAGCCCGGCTGTGCCTCCCTAGCTTTGTACAATGGAATGTCTGAAGTCCTTTTGTCAGTTACAACCCAAGGCCGCACCATAATGCCCCAGAGTTCAATAATTGACAGGGATCATTATGGAAAGTTTAAATGTCCTCTCTGAAAGCCACTGGTTAATGTGTAAGAGTTGTGAAAATAATCTGCGGTTACATTTAACTCGGTCGACCTGGACGCACGCTGAGCGACAGCTGGAAGCTCACAAGTCACCGAACCAAAAGAAAACAATGAACACACACACGCACACACACACGCAGGATCACTACAGTTTGAACAGTTGAAGTTAAATTCCAAATCTGTCGTACGTCCAAAGATCGCGGGTTTACGGAGGGTGTTATATATTGAAACCAAAACCATCAGATATCGTCCTGTGGGTGTCACGAGTCACCACAGCAAAGTCACCAAGAGCAAAAATGTGGCTGTGAGGAGCAAACTGTCACCTACTCTTCATGCTAAACACAACTGGACTGAACATTCTTGGACATTCTCTATAGACGACTCTTGTGCATGTTTCAACAGGAGCTTTAATAAGGCTGTATTGTGCCGTGTGTGTGTTAATCCATGTTTGTGTATCTGCTGTGTGAGCCTGTAATAAGTACCCTGTAAATCCTGTATTTTGTATCGCTCTGTGTGATTACTCGTTTTGCGCTCTGTCAGAAGAACAAACAAACTGTCAGTCTATTTCAGGTGTGTGATCTCCTGCCCGTTGTCCCTGATTCGCCTGCGTTTGTGTCACCCTGCGGGCGAATGTTTTCCTTGGTAGGGCTCTGTTACCCTATCCCCTGAAGGCAGGACATGATGTCACGACAGAGTGAAGGTGGGAACTAGATAGGGCGGCTTGCGTTTCATCGGCTCCTTCGCTGTTCATCAATATGCACGTTTGAAAAATAAAAAGGAAACAGGCGAATGGTGGCGCCGGGAGAAATGAACGGCGATGAAGCGGGTGCCAAGCGGAACCCAGAAGTAAGTTTGTCTGGATGATGGACATTCAAATGAACCACAAATCAGCCTGTCTCGAGGCATCAGATTAGAGTTTTTCTCTGGCAGGGTACATTTTTAGCGGCTAGTCATCAGTCAGCAGCTTCTGCCTCTGCCATACAGTCTACAGCAGAACAGAAGACGACCAGCTGCTGGTGTCCACTGTGTAATAAACACCCCCCCTCCTATTAAACTTTCATTGTTTTTCCTCCTTGTCGGAGCCGTCGCCGCGCTCCAAACCTGTTCGATGCAGATCACATCCTGACCGGCCACTCCTGATGCGGTGGTGAAACATAGGCTCTTGCGTAACCGCCGCGCTGGTTACAAATTAATCCACATCTCGCTCATATTTAGCCGCAGCTTACCCCAGTACAAAGTTTACTACTCGTTCCTTCCAATAATTCATGCGGTGGTTAATATTTGAGCCAGATGGATAACCTGATCTACAGAATTAGACCACGGCTCTTTGAACTGGGAGCAATTTAACGCTGCACGGTCACACTATAGAGGTTATGAAATGGCTTCATCTCGGTTCACTAACTGTTTCAGAGGACTCTTCTTTAAGGGAACCCAAAGTTAGATCATTGTGTTTCAGCAGCGTTAGCACTGAAGCTGTTTGTTGACTTGTCAACAATCTTATCCTCATCATGTTGTTGAGGTCTTAACACTTTGAGGCTCTCCCTCCACGCATTAGGCCCACATTTCCCAGGGAACACTGCAGTGGCAAGTCCAGACCTTCCAAGAGCTTCCAACTTTCCAAAAGTCGTCATAATTCTCAGTTTATTACTTTAGTGTCAGAGTTTCCTGAACAAAATGAGGTAAATAATCAGACCCCAAAATGTTAAAGGTGGTTTTGCTAATGTTGTTGAATATTGACCTGGACCAACTGCTGAAAACGTCAAATCTAACGTGATTCCATGTATTATTGTGCTGCATGGATATATCTTTAGACGTTTTCAGTGACGGTCTCCGATCAGGCGATTGCGTGGTGATAATAATGACAATAACGATAAGGCTAATTCATTGCAGAGGTCATGGACATTGACCGCTTCACTCCGACGACTGGGGGTGGTGACACTGCAACACAAAGGGTGTATGCAGGTACAAGAAACACTGTTTGTGTTTAAATACAGGACAGAGATGGCCTGTGGACAAGAAGATAAAAAAAAACTGTCGAACGCACAAGTTGATTCTACACAGTTATATGACTTTTATTATATTATATAAACTTTTTAAACCCCTGTATTACTTTCAGTGTTAGTCTATGATTTTATTAAATCTTTATGTTGTCTGTAAACTGTTTTATTTGCTGTGTTTTCAGCTCTATGTTACAACTTAAAGGAACTCAAAACCGTTGTTTTTTTTTTTATTGGAGTGGACCGTGGCTGGGTTCTGAGCCCTGACCTTGACTTCATAACATTGACCAGAGAGTTTCCTATGCACCTCATACACAGGTAACAAAGGGTGATCCCAGTCCTCCCAGTCTGTGTGCAGGAGTCCTACAGTCCCATGTGACCTTATATTAACACCTGGTGAAAGGTACAACAGGGGATTTGGTTGAACATTCGAGACAAAGGGAACACTGTGGAGTCGACCTGTGGAGCCATGATGTCCTTCAAACACAAGGTGAAAGTGACAGGAACACGCCCTGTCACAGCCAAGCCGATCTGCAGTCATATAAAACACACAACCATTAACAGACTATCTGCTGGGTTGATAAGAGAACGTGCTATAAATCAGAGAGCAGTCAGTGCTGCTCACTCACTACTCATTTACATATAACCCGTGACTCATTACTGGTTACGACAATGAAAAACATGTTTTTATTGTATGGAAGCACACGTGAAATCAGACGATGATGATGAAAAGTATGAGAGCTTCCTGTAACCCCCTTCCACTATGTGGAAGAATGGGAACTTTAAATGACCACAGATCAGTGGCCATGGCATTCCTCTTTAAGAAAACCCTTGACAGACTAATACTCTTCCATCTCAGGCCCCTGCTCAGAAGGGTTATCGTTAGGGTTAGGCTAACCCTAACCCTAACCCTAACCCACTATACACCTGTGGATCATTGTAGTTCATTGATCACTGAGTTAAAACCATTCAGCCTCTGCTGCTGGAAGACGAGCTCAGGGCCGTGCAAGTGGTGATGGGTTACCTGAGTGGAAGCTGTGAAGCGTCATGCCACCTGCGGAAGCTCTCAGATGAACAGAGAGGCCCGGTGGATGACTTTGTTTGGTAGTGCAAACTGAACGATCCGCAGCTGAACATAAGCAAGATGAGGAACGGATTGTGTCTGCATCCATCCAGGGGGAGGACGCCGTGGTGGTTCCCTCCTATTATTACCTCAGAGTGCATCTGGACTATAGGCTAGAGGGACCCAGAGCCGGCTCTCCTTCCCGCAGAGGCTCAGAGTTGTGTCGATCAAGAGTAGAGTAGTAGCGGACGTCATCAGCTTCTGTGACGACTACAAACTCATTGCTATGGATCACCAGTCAGCTGCACACAGTGTCAACAAAGTCTGTTTTTACATGGGGACAATCTGCCTCTAGCCTGCCCTTCACTGTCTACTCTCACCTGTGTTCTGTTGGCAGCATGTGGTCAGATCAGTCCGTGTGTCCGTGTGCAGTTAACAGGGGGATGCAGTGTATTCGGCCTCCCAAATGATGGGGCGGTTTGGGATGTCATGGGGTTATTTCGTTAAACAAATGCTGTGAAGGCTGAGGATCCTTTTAATCACTCTCTGTGTAGCTCACCTGTATGAAACGCGAGCAGTTTGCTTGAAAGTCACAGCTGTTAGTTGATCCTGTGAGTACAAGATGGTGTCACTTTCCTGGGATCAGATTGCTGGTATTTGAAGTTTACTAAAGTATTTGTGTGAACAAATCCAAATGAATGTGTAAAGTAAGCCGGTCCCCAAACTTTTTTTCGGTGGGGGCCACATCAACTTTCCTTTCTGTGATGAGGGGCCAGGGTCAGGCTAATAGGAAATGATACGGACCAAAGTGACAACCAGTATTATTGTGGAGATTATAATGATCATTTGTTGCAGGTGCCCTTCGCTTGGCCTTGGCATCGGCAAATGTTAAATTCTTTGAGCACCGCCACTTTATCTTTGCAGATTAGACAAACTTGTTTTTTTTTTCTTTTTACCTTTTCCTTGCACTGTCTCTCTCTATTGTCCCTCCCCACCAAGACCACAGACTCCTTTGATTGGCTAGAATACGTCATAGGAACCGTCCACTGATTGGTTGAAAAAGAAAGTATTCTGCCTAGTAACGTTTTTCCATTCGTCGCCTGCGTATGGAGTCTGCCGAACGTCTATTTTTTTTGGATTGGTCTTTTACGTGGTGGCACAGGACAATGAAGAAGTGTCGCACAGTCATGAACCACACATCTCCGTTCTCAGCGGAATCTCAGGGATACAGTGCAAAAACCACATCTCACTATCGTAAACCGTTTCAGAGATATTCACAGATATGTAAAACTTAAGATTTTTAGACAGATCTGCCCAGTCTGTTCCCAGAAGGTTAAAAACTCTGCGCTCTGAATCTATTTTCTGTTTCCTCAACAGTTTCGACATTTTGTTTTCTGGCTTTCTTCCGTTAGCTCGCCTCACCCGCGCACACTTCACGCTTGATCACGAGCAAAGTCACATCGGAATATACCATTGTGTGAGGGGGTGAAAATTAGCTACTACTGTAAATAGTTCATAAATAAGGTAAATTTTAATTAGGATGCCAACCATAATCATTAAGTGCGGCTATTTTATAATAGGAAAATGCAATTTAAAAAATAGGCCATGTTTAGAGGGATTGTTTGGGATAGTTAAGTGGGCCGCTCTAATTGTTTAGGCGGGCCGGATGTGGCCTGGGGGCCGTAGTTTGGGAACCCCTGCTATACAGTCACATTGCTTCTATATTCTGGTGGCGTCAAAGAGCTGCACAATGTATCTGTGACATGCTGTACACTGTATGTATACTACCAATGTGTGCACAGACCTCCTTCTTCGGGGCCACATCAAGCTCACTCCGGTCTGTCAGTGTTTTGTGTGTGCGGAGAGGAGAGAGAGAGAGAGAAATGTTCCCATCGCGCTCTAGCTAATCTGCTGCGACTGAATGTTTGTGGTGAGGCTTTGAAACTGTACTCAAAATATTCCTCCATCAAACCTTGGTTAAACCTTGGGCTTTTATCTCCAGCGAGGTCCTTGAACGTCATCGAGCAGGCCACAGGCGGTCACACAATAGGAGTGTTTCCTTAGCGTCTCATCCTGTAATCCCGCGAAAAACACAAAGTCACACAAAGCTTCCGCGCGGCAGAGAACGACACGGCAAAGAAGAGTCAAGGAAGGAGAGGCGCTCTTTCTACAGCAGTTTTTTTTTTTTGTCAGTCAAGTGTGTCTCAGGTGTGACTCAGTACAACTTGGTGCGTTTAAACTGGTAATGGAAACACAAATCAAAGTGCCAACAGAAGCTCTCTCAGCTCCAGACTCATTAGTTCCTACCAAAGACGATCTTAAATCTTTAAAAACAGCTCACATATATATAGTTTACATATTTATATCACAGTCCTGAAGATTACATTCCATTTCTAAACCTGACACACTGGACCTTTAAGGCCCAACACTGTATGGGTGTAATGTTTGAATGTTGAATGTTGAAAATATCACTTATACTAATTTCTAATTACTTGTGCTGCTAAGAAATGGCTAAATCATCTAAAACTTCAAACTCTGGTGTGTGTGTGTGTGTGTGTGTGTGTGTGCGTGTGTGACTTTTTTTTTCAGGTTTCACCCATGGGCAGATCTGTCCTGTGGAGGAGTCACCTTGTCCCTGCAGAACATTGCAGCTCTTCCTATCTTTCTCTCTTCCTGCCTCTTCTCTGTCCAGCCCCCTCCTTACTACTACCACTTCCTGTTTGTGTGTGCGCGACTCCATCCAAAACCGCCGCACACCTGCACGGGCTTTCTGCACGAACTCTTTTCTCGGCTCTGCTCCTTTCACGCGGGACTGAGGCCACACTGACCTCTGGAGGTTTCACACAGAACCAGAGGACATCAGTCATTTTACCTGCAACTCCTTCTCTGTGCATGACCGTTTTCCTCTGCAAGGCTGCTCCATCGGAGGAGCTGCAGTAATCCCCGCCCCCTGTGGGATCACCTGAGCGTTGAACCAGGAAATAAGGACTGCGGCAAGTGTAGTGTCCTTCGAATGCTCACCTTCAACTTTAGACTGCCACAGCCATGCATGCATTCTTTGCATACCATAGGCTAGCACTGGGCAGATGGATTATAGTGAGAAACAGTCCATTGACTAAATACAATCATGCTTTTCTGTAAGCGGAGACGCATTTACAATTCACAGTGAAACGAAATACAGAGCAGAAGATCTGCTGTTCTGACAAACACGCCGTGAGAGACAGCAGGGGGAGAAAAGAGACGACGAGTTCGGTTCATTCTTTTCACATCTCTCCACAGCTTCTCATCACACTGACACATGTCTGCTCAGACATTGTCTGAGGGCATACTGCACTGTCATTGTAATCACTGGAGTAAAGATCCACACATGCACACACACACACACACACACACACACCAGCATGAAAAGTGTTATTAGTAGCAACAAAACATTTCCACGTACACAACGGAACACACACACGTATACGGGGAAAAAAAAAAAGAGAGAGAGAGAGAGGGAGTATCAGATTGCAGTGGGTGCTCCAGAAAGAGGCTGTGTCCTCCAGATGTCACCAGTGACGGAAAAGTACCGTCATACCCGCTGGAGCCTCGCATCCTTCTGTGGGAGAGGATTAAACGATTAGCTCATCCTCTCTTTCCCTTTGCGCTCTTCTCTCCTGTTCTTACGTTCTGCTGCTGTTCTCTGACAGAGAGAAACTGCTGACTGGGACATTCTTTCAGTGCCTGCTGCACGGGCAGAGAATGAGTTCGCTGCACTTTGTTATCCCACATTCAGACATGGTGTGTCACGGTGAACTCATTACACTCGTACTGGAAGTGTTCACTCATTCAGAACGACAATCAAAGGACCCTTAGTATCAAACACGTCAATAAAAATTGTGTCCTCTCACCCAAACTTCATGTCTGTTTCATCATTTGTACAAACTGTAAGCACATCACCCCACAAACACAGGAGATTCCATGTTATTGTATAGAGAGCACTGACATTAGTGTCCATGGTTTGATGAATCCAACAGTGTCATTTGCAAAGAGCAGCAAAGCAATTCTGGGGTCACCAAGCCAGACACATCTCTTCCCCTGGCTGTCCCTGGAGATCCTATTGATGAAAAATACAAACAGAAACTGCGACAAGGGACAACGCTGGATGAACCTGAATCAAATCTCTTTTGACTTCCATCTGTAACTGGAAGGATTGGATGGGCAAACACCCCTGACCCCAACAATGACCTTGCAAGGACTACCTTTGCAAGGTCATTGTTGGGGTCATGCAAGTGCAAGTCCAGTAATCCATAACCAGGATGGAATACCCTTAGAGAAATGGTAAGGAGCTCAAACATGTGGGGGAACTCGGACTGCTACTCCTTCGTGTTGAAAGGAGCCATTTGAGGTGGCTCAGGTATCTGATCAGGATGCCCCTTTGGGCTCCTTCCTTTGGAAGTTGTCTGGGCATGTCCAACTGGTTGGAGACCCTTGGGTAGACCAAGAACATGCTGGAGCGTCATATATCTCATCTGGCTTGGAAATGCCTCGGAATCCGCCAGGAGCTGGAAAACATTGTTGGGGAGAAAGACATCTGGAATACCTTGCTTTACCTGATGCCACTGTGACCCATTCCTGGATTATTCACTTCAAGAGGTTGCAAATGTAGGACTTCTACTTGTAGAGGTCTAGTCGTAAGGGTTAATTAATGTGTTCAATTGACACCACAACAAATCTAGGGCTAGGTAGTTAACCTGGCTTGGCTTCACTTGGTTTTAACAGTATGTCCACTTGATTCTAAGACTTTAAGCAGCCTCGATGTTCATGCTGTACAGAAAGGATTGAAAAGGCTCTGGTGGAGGATTCAGGGGGATCCATGCTCACTCTTCCCAGCAGGGCCATCACATCTCAAAAGAGGTGACCTTTTTTTCCCCCTATGGTTGAAATTTTGTAGCAATTGTTTTCTAGCAGTATTTACATTCACTATGATCACCGTGGAGTACTGGATGATGCCTTCAGGTGTGCTTTATTAGGGAGAGCACAGTGCTGTGAATGTGACCTTCCTTCTTACTTGATGGATGAGGTGTGTGTGTGCGCGTGAGAGAGAGAGGATGTTCCTCCGCTGTCACACAGTTACACTACACATTAGTCTGTGAGCACGCCTGCAGAGGCAGCGTGTCTGCCACCTAGTGAGTGTCAAACTGCACTGCATGTCACCTGGAAGCAGGACAAGCTGATTCGCTTGATGAATTAGACCTTAAACCTGCAAAGACGTCATTATTTCTGGTCATGTAAACACGTTTTCATTAATAAATTTTAGCAATAAAAATTCTACACACCAAAATGTTGCTTAGAACTGTACTGTATATTTTGCATATAATTGCATCCTTGCTTGCCTTTAGAGTCTCAGGTTACTCTTGTATAAAGAACATGTTTTTTTTTAAAAAGTTAAATAGAAAGTCTTGTGAGGAAATCATAGAAATTGTAAGAAAAAAAATGATGACGGAGAGATTTTTTCATTCTTTTCATTTTTCATCTCATGTCTGTCAACTAATGAACCGGCAGGTGGCGCTGATGCGCCGATAAAGCGGCTGCTGAGCGCTGATAAACAGAGTGAGGTGAGACGAAGAAAAGAGAAAGAGGAGGACGGTGACGGACATTAGTTGTAGGATTTGCTGTAATTTTTTTTTTTTTTTTTCATTTTTAGTAGTATTTTAATATTTAAAACACAAACCATCCACGTCATCTTAAGCCCACAATAAAACCAGGAGTCTATACACTCTGATACACTAGGTGGCAGTATGCGCTTTAACGTTGCTGTAAACACCAGAGAAGAAGAAGGCTGGCTTCCGGTAGCGCAGTCTACAGCTGAACACTGACGTAGACGTTTGTTAATATTTAGTGTATGTTTGAGAGCCGCCATGGACGTAGTGCTGTATGTGGTGGCTGCTGCCGTCCTCCTCGTCCTCATCGTGTTCGCGGTGAAGTTACGCGGGAAGACTCAGGAAGGTAAGAGAGCTTGCCGCCGCCGCCGCCGCACATTCATGCGGAGAGCCAGCTTCGTGTTAGCGTCGTGTTTGTCCAGCTGCTGCCGTCACGTCTCCGCGCAGCGTCACGTTTCTGACGTCAGAGCGAACGTCTAAAACTCAAACTACGGAGGCTGCGGTGGGCCATGTGAACCGCCCTCATATGTTTTGCTTATATGCTGTGTGTCCTCTCCGTGCTCAGCTGATGCGGAGCAGCAGAGAGATGTTGCCCGGGCAGCGGGGCTCCCTCAGCGGGCAGCAGAGGACCGAGGAGCCGGTATGCCTCGCAGGAGGAGGATGGCTGCGGCGATGGCTAACAGACGACCGCAGAGAGAAGCTGTGGAGCCTGGTAAACACTGAAATAAGTATCCTATCTCAGGATGTGGCCAGTGTCTGACAGGTAGACTCTAGAATGAAGCCAATCTGTCTCCAGTTTATCGCTCAGAGAGTAAAAATAATGAGTTTAAAGCTCCCATCTTCACAGATTTAAGTCGCATACGATGTGCAAGAACGTGTGACACGTGTGCTGTTGATTTCAGAGGAAGAAGAGCACGAGGAGGAAGACGCCGCGGAGCAGCAGAACTTCCAGGCGACAGCTAAAGTCGGAGCCAAGAAGCAGAAGAAGCTAGACGAGAAACAGGCCAAGAAAGCCCAGAGAGAGGTGAGAGGGACGCTTTTACACTTTGTTCTCCAGTAGAAGTGGAGGAACTGCTTCCATCTGCCATTGAAGTGTGGATACACAATGAAAAACCTTTTTTTTTTTAAACGCCCGAAACAGGTGGAGATGGAGGAGAGGGAGGAGAGGAAGAGGATGCAGGAGCTCCGAGAGCAGGAGAGGCGCCAGGAGGATGAGAGAGAACGACTGCTGGAGCAGAAACAGGTCTCTCTCTCTCTCTCTCTCACACACGCACACACACACCTATTACAGCTGCTTCCCCTCTGTGTGTTTGTGTGACGGGATGCTGACACCCTGCGCTGTGTGTGTGTGTGTCAGGAGGAGGACGAGCGGCGAGCCAAAGAGGAGCAGGAGAGACGGGAGGAGGAGGAGTACTTGAGACTCAAGGCGTCCTTCGTCGTAGAGGATCAGGGAGAGGAGGAGCAGCTCACCGAGGACCAGGTCACATGTCATATCATGCTCATCATCTGTCTTTTGACTGTAACACATGATGTCTAATAAGTGTGTGTGTGCCTTTACTCTCAGTCACGGAACCTGCTGAAAGAATTCATCCAGTACATCGAGGTGAGAGCTGACACACTCTACACACACACAGCCTGTACCGAAGTATCCGAACAGAGTGTGTGAAACTCCTGTGTCTCCTCTGTCCCGCAGAGCTCCAAGGTGGTTCTCCTCGAGGACTTGGCGTCTCATTTTGGCATGAGGACACAGGACGCTATTGACAGACTGCAGGACCTGCTGGCTGAAGGCTCCCTCACAGGTCAGTGTGATCAGGGCTGGTACGGACGAGGCCGCTCGCGGTAAACATCCACACACGAGGTCTCATTCTTTCAGTACGTTTACATGCAACAAGAAATTCAAATTTCTGATCGTCAGAGAATCGGATAAACGGCCGGAGCACGGCTGACTCCGTTACTCTAGGTGGCGCTGTAGCCCTCTCGACAAAGAGCCACTTTTGGTTGACCTCTACTTATCAGCGACAACAAACTATCTGAAGGCGTTCAAACAAAGATGTCGTACGAGGAGATGGGCGATGCTACAGCTGCGTACTTTTCGTGTATTATTTTCGTCCTAATAATGCATAAAAAGAATAACGGATCTTTTGGCATCCGGGTGAAAGCCCCAGCGGAAAATGTCGCGATGCGCAGATGCGTGCTTCAGATCCGATTGCTGAGTACACATGGCGTTAAATATCCGACTATGAACGAATTATCTAGGTGTTCTTATCCGATTTTGAGATGTCCGATGTGGTCCGAAATAGGTCCGAAGTAGATCGGACTGAGGTGTTTACAAGCACTTTAAAATGTCCGAACTAAGTCCGATACAATCAGAAATTCGAATTTCTTGCTGCATATAAACGTACTGATTGAGTCAGTGGAATGCAGAGAGGTTGGCTCCTCTCTTACGCCACCTAGTGTAAGCAAGCGTCACTGCGAGTTTCTGTCAGGATTCACTCCAGTCGAGTTTATTTGAGATTAACCATCGTGTAGCAGAGTTTTTCGTCGTAGGTGTACCCTCCGTGATCTAACATGCTGTGCGTTTTCCCCGCAGGCGTGATCGACGACAGAGGGAAGTTCATCTCCATCACTCCCGACGAGCTGGACTCCGTGGCTCAGTTCATCCGGCAGAGAGGCCGAGTGTCCATCACGGAACTGGCTCAGGCCAGTAACTCCCTGATCAACCTGATGCCCGAGGGCCGCAGCACCGCCTGACGGGACGCCGTACTGCTGCGGGACACCTGGACACAGTTTTTAAACGAGACTTTTCGCGGTGGAGAGCACATACCGGACGGTTACCGGTCTGCTATTGGCTGCAGTCCGACGACGTTATTCCCTGCTGTATTTAATATTGACATGACGGCTCAGTAGTCTTTGTTCACCAGTAAGCACTGTGACGTTAAATGAACAGGCCCAGCAACATGACACACAGTGACTCTGGTCTGTTTTGCTTTTTTTTGGTGACGTCTCTGGTGATCAGTCCATTCAGATCTGGATCTCTCTGATCGTTCACATCACTTGTTGTGAAAGCAGACACGACATATCAACCCCAATGTGAAATTCCAATTCACTTCTAATCCACTGCTTCTCAGACTTTACTAATCTGACTCATAGTTCCCAAAATATCTGAACTGCTCCTTTAATATTCATTCGATTAGACACTTTAAATACATGGCACCTTTATAGTCATGACCAAAACTGGAGCCTATTGAGACTAAGACTAAGACTTTGAGTGGTTGGTAATGTTATTAATAAATAAATAAATAAATAAATCAGCGCACAGGCTTTGTGTTCTTGACCGGTACTGACATAAAATCCAGATTCTTCCTAGTCTGAGACTGAAAGCTTCAAAAAGCCGACCGAAAATGATCTCAAGTAACCGCAGGATCAGCACACGACCTGACGTGGGGCTAGTATTAATGCTGAGTCACTAGTATTCTGTCGTCACTGTGGCTAAAGATTTTGAGATTTTTTTTTTTCAGGTCAGTCCTTAACACATCGTGCGTCTGTGTTCAACACAACAACATCATAAACATCATAAATAGACAGATTTTATTACATAATTTTATATATTTTTATTATATAATCTAGCTTCTGGTTTTTCATACACTGATGACAGGCGCAGCAGACATCTGATGGAGGTTATTCTCTTGTTGTGTTGGTCAGCATGGTTTGGTCTCCTAAAGTCTTTCAGTTGATGAAGTCCACAAAGAGTCTCAGAGACTGAAGTGGATCTCAGCTGGACGTCTCCCGGTCTTTATCCTGGACTCTCTGGGTTATCTCCCATGTCGATGTGGATCCTCGATCCTGAACACATGAATAGATTTCATATCAGAATAAACGTAGCCACCTTTTCTTTCTTCTCTATGTGAGCCAGCATACCTTTATCAGCACACCCAAGGGTGCCAGGTCCTTCCTGAGGGCATCGCAGGCTTTGAGGAGAGGCGTTCTCTCTGGGTGAAGCGCTCCTTTGGTTGGACCATCCTGACGGGCCAGCGCGAACGCTCGAACTTCACTCCTGAAACGGGTCAGCTGCTCCACGACGCCTTCCAGACTTCCCGGACCACTCGCCTCGTCGGCCACCTGCACGTGACGGCAGTGTGGACAGTGTGTGTGTGTGTGTGAGAGACAGTTGTGCGTATCGAGGCCTGACATTCCTTATCCTCGGAGCCACGGACGGGAAAAGTTCTGACCTTACTGTGCGTATCGATCCCAAACACGTCCAAGACGTCTCGGATGTAGCTGACCATCGCGGCAAACACTGCGGGACTCCGAGCAGCTCCGTCACACTGAACAGAATACAACACACACACACACAGTCACTGACAGTACTTTGAACTGATCATGTCTGTGTGGTTCCCCGCTGAGTTGCGCAATAAATGATTTCCTGCCTCATCTGTTCAAAGTTTTGATTACAATCGCCACATAATCTGTCTTCTGGACAAAGATTAGAGTTTTTTTTTTTTTAGTTAGACACAGTTACCTTGGCAACAGGATGGAGTTGACAGTTTCCATGATAAACCAGATTCATCACGGCACTGATGGCACGCGGGGTATCAAAGTCTTCGGCCAGTGCTTTCACCACGCCGGATTTAGTCTCAGCCAACCTGAAGAAACACACATTCTTATTCTCTCTCTCTCTCTCTCTCTCTCTCTCTCTAAAGGATGCATTTTGAAATCAGTCTCATCCTGTGACATGAGCCGCTTTCCCTGTCATCACAAAGTTCCCACTTCACACCAAACCGGCTCGCACTTCTCATCTCAGAAGACAGTTCATCAAAAGATGAAAACTGTGGCATCACCTCTCCCAGAGAAGAGCTTCCTGTACAGGTGAACACTGCAGCTGGCCCCTCATGTAGGCCTGAGCGTCATGGATGAAGGCGGCGATGGTCCCCAGAGAGGTGCGAGCCTCCAGCATGCTGCCGTCACTGTAGTCTATCGCTGTGGAACACGAGTGGAGTGAGTGTAGAAGTTCTCCAGTCTGACGCAAACACGCAGCAAAGACAGAAACCTTTTCCTCACCTGATCTGTATTTAGCCAAAAGACAAAACATCCTGAACTCGTTGGCAGAGTAAGACTGCAGGAAGTCCTGATGGAAGACAGGAAGACTGAGGGATTCACTTCAGTACACAACATACAGGAACAGACAGGGATGCACGACGAAGAATACAGGACGGCTTTACCTTGATGGTGATGTAGTTCTTTAAAGATTTAGACATCTTCTCTGCACTGCCTTTCAGGTGCAAGTGCCCTGAAAACAAGGACAGTCAATCAGACACACTCATAAACACAAACACTGAGCGTGGTCATCTTTACAAAGGAAGACATGTGACCTGACTGATGCAGATGAAAACAGAGGATCTTTTTTTATATCCACGCTACAATCACTCTACAAATATGTCAACATAGTTTCAGGCTCGTTCGATGTGAACTGAAACCAGGATTCCATAAAAAAAAAAAAAAAAAAACATCGTGAGGATATTTGCTGTTCTAGCATGTCATAAATGATGCGCACACGGGGTCAACATATGTCCTGAGAGGTCTGATCACTACTCAGAGGATTTGTGTCACTGCGATGAGGACATACGGATGATCCAGAGAGGGCAACCGTGTAAATGAGCCTGCGACCACAAGACACGTAAAGCCGGTTCTGAGGTGACTCTTTAGAACTTCAGTTTGGGACTGACCTGAGTGGAGGAAGTAGTTTGCCCACTGTCCGCACTGGTGATAGGCTTCACTCTGAGCGATCTCGTTCTCATGGTGAGGAAAGGCCAGGTCAATACCTCCAGAGTGGATATCCAGCTGACTGCCGAACACCGAGCTGAGAGAGAATGACAGCACAAACTGAGCCTGAAGAACACGCAGTATCATTATTACCAATTTAATGATTATCTATTATAACTGACAGGTCTGTAAAGTTCTGACTCTCATTGAGTCGGTACATTGGGAATATTCTGATAATCACTCTGTTGACAGTTCATGAAGCACGCCTATTAAATGAATGCAGAGCTGTTGTTGCTACGCTGACCCGGCGTCATCATAAAGGTCCATCTGCAGACTTAAACATAAAGCAGAAGACTAAACGAAGCACACACACACACACACACGCGTGTGCGCATGCCGCTGCTGTAAATCAAACCTGGCGATGGTGGAGCATTCAATGTGCCAGCCAGGTCTTCCTCTGCCCCACGGAGATTCCCAGGCTGGCTCCTGAGGTTTGGACGGCTTCCAAAGGGCAAAATCCCTCGCGTCTCGTTTGTTTGTGTCGCCTGTTGGACCGCACAGATTGTTTGTCGGTTACCAACGGTGACATATACAGTCCTCCCTGCCAGTAATCACAGTGCGTGTGGGTCTCAAAAAGTCGCATCTCAGGACAAACTTGAGCAGAACTCGAGAGATGTATCCATCCATCAAATGTCTTTTCAGCATCCGAATCATCATCTTCAATGACACACACACACCGTTCTTTAATATAACAAAATGACAACACATACCAGGTTCTCCCTGAGCGTCCACAGCGCCCACAAACTTGCCGTAGCGATCACCGATGGACCGAATGTCAAAATACACGTCGCCTGCAACCAAAGGCATTCATCAAATGTTGACACACGCATCTCACACGAAGGGAAAGAACCGACCAGAGCTCCTGAATGTACTCACCTTCTTTTGTGGCATAAGCGTGCCCGTTCCGGATGATCCTCTCGATGAACGCCACGATGCGAGGCACGTTCTCCGTGACCCTGAGATACACCGCGGGAGGAATCACCTCGGGAAAACAACGGACACGGCACGCGTTTATAGGCGACGCACTTCATCTCAGACTTGACCGCAAAAAAGACACGAGCAGTGACCTGATCACGCACCTTTAAGGACGACATGTCCCTCTTGAACTCCTCCTCGTACATGGTGGATATGACGGTGGGGGAGACGTTTTCCTGCAGAGAAATATGATTTTTTTTTTAACGAAGTGAGTAGAAACAGCGCGAAGAGAGCGTGATCGGGCGTGACCTCACCTCCCAACTCCTCCTGATGATTTTGTCGTCGACGTCGGTGATGACCATGGCGTGGATCACGGTGATGCCAAACAGCCTGGACAAGATCCTCTGCAGGATGTCAAACCTGACGTAAGAGCTGTGACGCAAAAAAAAAAAAAAAACGTGGAGCGGTTTAGTTCACACGCATTTGACGCACTATGTGGCTTGTTGGTACGTAACGTAGAAGTTTACGTGAATACCATGCGTGACCCAGGTGGGCGTGGTCGTACACGGTGGGTCCACAGCTGTACCTGAGACACAACACATGAGCAGCCCCGTGTTAGTGCGCAGGCGCGAATGTAAACGGTGCGTATTCAGCATTAATGATATTTTACCAGGTAGCTACCCCCTCTCTCGCCAGGATGAGGGGCTCCTTCTGTTTGCTCAGGCTGTTGAAAGTCTGCACACCCGTGTCAAAGCCGCTGGGTCGGGTCCATTTCTTGGCCGAACCGCTGCTGCAGGATGCGTTTAGTCTGACAGGCTGAGCTGAGCTGAGCAGCGACCTCACTGAGCGCCTCCACATCCTGAAGGTGGAGCGGGTACACACACGCTGCTAGCTTAGCTTAGCTTAGCTTAGCCTAGCCTAGCCTAGCCTAGCCTAGCTACCTGACTCGCACATCGCATATATACACACTGACTATAGCCGTGCTCACACACGAACACACAGGACAGTCTGCACTGTTAACACATGTAATAATAATAATAATAAATAATCACATTTACGTTATTCCACCAGCTGTTCTCTCGCGCGTTTATGTCACTCCCCCCGCACCTCTCGCGAGAATTTCCCAATTGATACCGGAAGTGTTCCGACGTGTCATGTGACTCGCTCTTTGCTGTGTGCGCTCTGCCTGGGGGAGCCATGTCAAAATAATAATAATTGTACATTTCGAAAGGAAAAGGGGGGGTCGAGCACAGAGTCGAGTTTTTTTTTTCAGGCCGGAGGGACGTTGGACGAGATGCAGAACGTGATCAATACGGTGAAGGGCACGGCGCTCGGCGTGGCGGAGTTCCTCACCCCGGTGCTGAAGGTAAACTTCCATTTACAGGGAGCGAGCTTGTTGAGAGGTGCTTGCACCTCTGCCGTTCACTGCTGTTGGCGTCGGTTAATTGGTGTTGTCCATTCCAGGAATCCAAATTCAAGGAAACCGGAGTCATCACACCAGAGGAGGTGAGGACATTCCTGCTAAATGTGAAGATCTGGTATCCTAACTCACGCAGGCTGTGTCTCATCATACTTCCCCCTGTGTCTGTCTGTCTGTCTGTGTGTGTGTGTGTTCCAGTTTGTGGCAGCTGGAGATCACCTGGTTCACCACTGCCCCACATGGAAATGGTGAGTGAATCACACATGTGTGAACCGCTCTCGAGGCCGTGGGAATAATTACCTGTGTCGATAATTTGTAGCGTTTATTGTACCACAGAGGGATTAGAGACAGAGAGCAGGCTATTACCAGTGGTAGTGATATTGATAGTACTGTGGTTATTGCTTCCTCCATCGGCTGTGATGTGTGATGTGTGTGTGTGTGTGTGTGCGACTTGTGAGAAGTCTTCGACCTTTCGTGGCTCCTGAATGTGATTTTCGACGCTCACTTCTCTGTTTTTCTCCGCTCGCGCAACGTTCCGCTGGAAGAATCTGAGTTGCATCACGGCGCCAAAGAAACGCCCCCCCCCCCGTTCTTTCCTGGCACCTAAGTGTGATCACATCATAGGTGTCGCTGAGCTTGTGTTCCTCCTTTTTAAAAAGAGATTTGAAAGCCGACACGCAGTTAACTTAAACCTGAAAGTGACGTGAATGGAGTCATGTTTATGTAATAGTAACAGTATAATGAGCAGACAAAACACATGATCTGATATAAAATAATGTGTTCTCCCTTCAGGGCGTCCGGGGAAGAGGTCAAGGTGAAGCCGTATTTGCCGCAGGACAAACAGTTTCTCCTGACACGCAATGGTAAGAAGAGGATTTAAAACGAGGACTGCTGTTCACTTCAGTTTCAGTTGTCACGTTGTGCTTAAATGAAGCCACTCACACCAACAACAGGAAGGAAATACACATTTAACATATTGTAAACTTTCTGAATCAACCTACTGGGTTGGTTCCTTGATCAGTGCAGTACACATCGGGGACAGTGCAGACTCGCTAATCAAGTGACATCTAGAAACATCTACAGGCTACCCCCTAGTGTTTGGGCCATGGCCAAAAAAAAATATAACATGGATTTGAGTTCAGGAAGTGCTTGCTCATGGTGGAACTGTTGGGTCTCTGTAAATAAGATTACAAAGAGTACGGTCTAGACCTGCTCTGTATCATGAGATACAGTCATGAGATGAGATTTTGTCATGATTTGGAGGTATATAAAATACAATTAAATTGAATTTGATGAAGTGTTACAAACTCTTTCTGAGTTAAAGAGGAACATCTCGGAAAGACGGCCTGGATAAAAAAAAACTGTAAAGAATTCTGAGAGGGGAAAAAACTTTATATCTTTGTATCATACATATTTGTAAAGGCTCCTTTGCTGAATGTAAGTGTAAATGACTCAGAAAAGGACAGTAGGGTTTGGCTCAGGCTGGGGCTGCAGGGGGAAGTCCATATCTCTGGCAGAGATCACCAAGGCAGCCAAGAAGCTCCTTGGCAGTACGGTGCTGGGTGTGGAGATGCTGAAGGCTTTCAACTTTGGTGCTCTTGGCTGACATGTTTTTTTCAGTATTATATGGAGGAAAGGGACAGTACCTATGGAATGGCGGATCAAGGTGGTGATTCTCATGTCAAAGAGTGTTTTCAAATCATCGGGATATCACACTGCACAGCCTCCCTGGGAGACTTTATTCTAGGGTGCTGGAAAGGAGGCTGTGACCCACCGTTTGGGAACACATCTCTCCTTTATGCAGATGATGTAGTTCTGTCCATATCTAACCCTCATTACTGGTTAACTTAGGTCACCTGTGAGATTTTTTTCACTTCCTTTGGTTGTTTTTTATTTAATCTCAGCTCTCTGTGTGCTGTTTCCGTGTTTGCAGTTCCCTGTTACAAGCGCTGTAAACAGATGGAGTATTCAGACGAGCTGGAAGCCATTATAGAGGAGGACGATGGAGACGGGGGCTGGGTGGACACTTACCACAACTCAGGTCAGACACCCTCTCTCAGCATCCGTATATCGAACATGTCCTGAGCGCGGCTGCGTCTAGTTCAGTTATTCAGTCTCAGAAACATGTGGGTTGGATTGATATGCGGGTGGGACAGCTGGAAATATGCACAATTGATACATTGACATTTCCATTTGCTGCAGAGTGTTTGCTCTTGAATGTTCTCTTTAATGCCGTGGGACTTTCTTTATGTGTTGTCATCCAATGTAGCAACTTGTAGCAACTCTTTGAATTCAATTCAGGCAGTAGTGACTGACTCTGAAACCACCTGCTTATTAATCATGACTCAGATGATTTGAAATCATGACACAGTGGATCGTTTCTGACTGCCTGACGTGTTTCGGCAGGTCTGTTAGGAGTCACCGATGCCGTGCGGGAAATTTCACTGGACAATAATAAGGTATATGTATGCATGTTTATTGGTTCATGTCGATTGAACAACCTGCACAGAGTGCCGCTACTGCTACTGAACAAGTAACATTGTGATAATGTTAATAGTGAGTTTAATCGGCTTCCTTTCCTTGTTGCTTCATTTGTGCAGCCTCAGGATGAAAAACTGATTGTAGATCTGATCTGATCATCAAATGCTGATTTTTATTTTATGATATATTTGATTCAGGTTCTGGAATTTAGTTGTTTGCTGCTCGGGGTATTAAAAAAATGACATTCACAGATCAGTGTCCGTCACCTGATTCCTGATACAGTGGCTAAAATGGGAAAGTGTGGATAATATGACTTTAAATGAACTGAAAGCTGATGCCAGCAGTCAGTCTCACTCGTGACCCTCTGAAGAACATGTGCAGTTCCTCATCTGACAGTCACTGTTTTTAGTGTGGACGTTCAGGAACACATCTCTCTTACCTTACTCCCTTACTTACCTTACTTACTCTCTTACCTAGGATAAGAATATGAACGCCACATCTGCGGCATGTTGTGATGACGACGACGACGAAGATGACGAAGACGGAGAAGCAGCAGATATGGAAGGTATTCATATCTGACTCATTTTCCAGTATTAATCATTGAGTTCCTCTCAAACAGTCCGTGCTTCAGCTCATGGCGCGCTCATGCTGTCTTTGCAGAATATGAGGAAAGTGGCCTGTTGGAAACAGATGAGGTATGCAGAGGCATATCATTTATTTATGATTTCATATCAGTTACTGTCAGTCCATCTGCCAGCTTACACTTCTTCTCCTCTGTCTAGGCCACTCTGGACACCAGTAAAATGGTAGAAACTAAAGCCAAAGCAGAGCCTGGGAGCGAGGATGCCATTCTTCAGACTCGAACATATGACCTGTACATCACATATGATAAATACTACCAGACCCCTCGACTCTGGCTGTTTGGATATGATGAAGTATGTACCTGCCCAGATGGGAAGCATCTATTTTGCAGGAGAGGAAAATATCTAAAGAGAATCTATACTGTATTTATTTATAGCAGTCAAGACAGGGAAATCAATAATGTGGAGAGAATATTCTTTTTATTCTTTGTGCTGAACTCATTGGAGAAAAGACTCACACAGCACTAATAAGCTGAGCTCATCGAGCTGTTGTGCTGTTTCCCAGGACAGGCAACCACTGACTGTAGAGCAGATGTATGAGGACATCAGCCAGGACCACGTGAAGAAGACGGTCACCATTGAGAACCACCCCCACCTTCCTCCACCGGCCATGTGCTCTGTCCACCCCTGCAGGTGAGAAACAAATGGAACCTTCCTTTAGATGCACGCATGCAGGTATTGAACGTCAATACTGATATTATTACAGTGTTGATAAGAAGTGCAGTATTCTGTTGCTCGTCTAATTCTGTAAAATAACTGCTGCTGTTAGTTCTTATGGTAATGGGTGGCCGTGACTTGGGAGGTAGAGCAGGTCGACCACTAATCTCAGGGTTGGTGTGCCATGAATTTTGATTAAATTGCCAACCGTGTCACCAGCAAAGCACCCCTACACCGTCACACCTCCTCCCCCATGCTTCATGGTGGGAACCACACATGCGGATACAGTTTGTTCACCTCCAGAAACAGTGGTTTGAACCAAAAATCTCAACTTTCAGACCAAAGTCCAGATTTGCACTGGTCTGATGTCAGTTCTCTTCTTCTTGTTGGTCTCCATCAGTCGTGGTTTCTTTGCAGTAATGTGACTGTGAAGGCCCGATTCACACATTCTCCTCTGAACAGTTGTTAGCGGAGGTAACTCTTCCTTTCATCAGAGCCAGTTTCATCACAGTGTTTGATGGTTTTTGTGACTGAACTTCGACACATTCAAAGTTGTTGACCTTCATGTCTTAATATGAATTACTACAGTAGTTGAATATTTACTGTACGCCAACACTCCCTCTGAACAATGAACCTAATGGTCTCATACACATTAAGAAGACAAGAGATTCCACTAATTAGCTTTAGACAAAGCCCTACTCATCTGTATTTGTATCTTTTATTAAATTGAGATGCCACAATCAATGATTAACCTCCAGCAACAACACGTTGATGTCACCTTTTTATTTTCAGACATGCTGAAGTGATGAAAAAGATCATTGAGACTGTGGCAGAAGGAGGAGGAGAGCTGGGAGTGCACATGTATCCTTTCATGGTGACTGACTGACTCTAATACCCCGTGTGCTTCTTTACTTTACTACTTCCCACAGCTTAGCTTATCTAGTTTGATTCCGCCCCTCTCTCCCGTTACTTCCTGTTCACCTCTTTACGATGGACTGTCCAGTGAAGGTGAGAAATGCACTATATAACTACAGTATTGGCTCATTATTTCTCTGCTAAAGCCTGCGTACTCCTTTAGGTTGTGTGAGCTCTGTCGTTTCCTCTAATGTGTCTGTGCTCCTCCATGTTGTCCTTAACTGAGACTTTCAGGTATCTTCTGATTTTCCTCAAGTTCGTCCAGGCCGTCATTCCCACAATAGAATACGACTACACGAGACACTTCACCATGTAGCTCCATAACTCTGCCTCTGCTAATGCAACATCTGTGCGCGGGAAAGACCAGCTCTTCTTGCCTCTGCGCTGAGATCATATCTGTTCCGATCTGGTCTGATTACAACTGGTTTGTGGAGTGTTTCTGTGTGTATGTGTGACATGGGGAATGTTGGAGGTGTGACAAAGCTGTCTGGTTAAAGGAACAGTCTGACGTTTTGGGGGAAAAGGCTGACCCGGAGTCAGAGAAGAAGATGAATATTGGTCCATTCCAGAGATGGATGTAGTGTGTCTAACTGCTCCCAGCCAAGCTACGGCATGAAAACCACACACACAGCTCTCGTCACACTCAGCTGTCCGACTGAGTGTAGCTGGCTAGTAGGTTCTCCCGCTTCCAGTGCAAAGCTTGACGCGGAAACGAAAGCGATATCCATCTTTTTATCTGACAGCGCGCGAGGCTTCATCGCAAAAAGTCAGACTGTTCCTCTGATGTTTCTCTACAGGTTTTAACGTTGCGACCACAACGCGGTGAGCTCTCACAAAGTTCGTGTCCGGAAGGTTTCCGTGCCGTCGCTTAAACTCACCCCATTCCACACCGCTTCACTGCTTCCAATATATAAAAACCTACAAATCTTTCAGAAAATGAATTAACCCCTGTCCGTGCAAGGCTGTCGGCTAAATGTTAGGCATCGAGCCGCTATGGCTAACATGTTAGTGAACGCGAGTCCAACATTCAGCTGCTTTCCGCTTTAGCTTTCGACAAAGATATCTGGCTCTTTAGCTGCTCGAAGCTCCGCCATGTTCATCAGCCAGTCAGAGCTGTGTCTGCCCGCTGCTCATGCATCCATTTCGTATGCTTCAAATAATATTTAACATGTTTCATACACGCAGATTTGGTGGGGAGTGTGTGTGCTCTTGCTAACAGCGCTTTCTGAAGCCTAACCTTGACAGCGGCATTGATGGGAGCTTCTTCTGCTGATGTTACTGGTCCATGCCTCACTGCAGTGATTCTTCTAGCTTCCATGCTAATGCACTTTTTCCAGGAGTCATGGCTGAGTCATTGTAAATCAGCTCTTTTTTTTTTTTTTTTGCCAGTTTGTCTTAATACTTCATTCTCTGAATGTGTTTATGGCCGGGCCCTTACACGCACCAATGCTTCTTGTGATTGGCTTTTTTTTTTTCTTTTTTTTTTTGCATTTCGTTTCAACTTATTTTCTCTCCCCCTGCAGCTTGTGTCAGAACCTTGAGATTTTTTTTTTTTTTTTTTCCAGTCTGTCTTGCTTCTCCGGCGTGATGTATCACTCCCTGTTGTGTCTAAGAGCTTTGTGAAGGCTGGCTGTGACCTCTGTCGTGCAGCATTTTGGCAAACCAAGCGGAGAGTTTTATTATCAGAAGCCTCTCAGTGTACTTACTGAATTTCTGCTATTTTTTTTGTTTCTATGATACTATATTGGGCTCATTACGGTAACATGTTTCTGACAGTACTTACACAACAAATAAAGTATCTGCTTCAATAATCCTCACTCTACTTTCCTCGTCGTCCGTCGGTTGGATAAAATATTCTGTCTGTATTGCCTGTTGGTCCAGTCTCCTGATGTAACTCGCTCAGTGGTAACACGTGAGCATTTTAAAGTAATGTACATTTATCAATAAAGAGTTTCCCAAATATTGCACACAGTGCCGTTTGTGTGTTTATGTATCAGGGCTGTGGAGACAAGGCTAAGTTATACACACTTTGTGAACATATTAATTATTATTGTGAGAGAGTGCTGCTGCTCCACACTTTGAGCAGCAGGGGGCGGTAGTCCACCTGAAGGCTGGCCGTTAAGCGTCAGAGCAGCACCAGAGAAGAGGCAGTGCTGTCAGTCACAGTCAGTGTGTGTGAGTGTGTGTGTAGGTCACGCTTCCTGAGCCCCAACATGTCTGTGCTCTGCCCGACTCTCCTGCTCTGCGTGTACGGCTTCTTCTCCAACCTGCGGCCGTCGGAGCCGTTCCTCACCGCCTTCCTGCTGGGGCCGGACAAGAACCTGACGGAGACGCAGGTGAGTTAGCTCGCCGAGCTAAAAAAGGCTAACGTTACGCGGTTACGACGACGTTGCGTCACCTTTTAACTTATGACGTAACTTTAATGAACATTTAAACTAGGAATTCTTCTTTTGTTTGTTTGTTTCCTCAGCAGCAGAATAATGAACCGGCGTGTGTGTCTTAATGAATAACCGTATTGTTCAGTGAAGAACTTATGACACACATGACCTGTCACATACATTCTATACTCACTGACGGCGTTATGTACACGGAACCCGTGGCGGACGGGACATTTCCTGGTGCCCTGGCCGCCGATATGGCCCGCTCGACGGTTGTTGACGGTCAGGACGAAAGGCTCGGTTCGGGTCGCGCTTGCTCACACAGACTGAGCAGCAACGTTGGGCACAAACACACACACACACACAGCGCTCTTTTTGTGAGGCACACACACACACACCAAGTTGCAACAAAGTTGTGACAAAGGATATTGCAAATTTTAGAACATGGTTAACTGACATAGACACAACATAATAACTTATATCAGTATTGAAATCCTTGTATTATATTATTTCATTAAACCTTTACATAACCAGGTAAAATCCCATTGAGATTAAGAACATATTTGTTGTTATATGAACATAACCAATGCATATAAAAATGGTCAATTAGTGAATTTGAATAGCGGGGAAACTATGGGTGGATGTTTCTTTACAAAGGCGGAGAAGGGAGCGGCGTCAGCACGGACTCTCATTATGCCTGACACAGAGGTCACATTTCTAACCAGTCTGCTCCCTGTTACATTAAAAATAGGATTAAGTTTGAGTCCATTCACCTCCGGAGCACCCAGAGGCAATGTCCCCTCTCATTTTTCATGTGTCTGGGCATACACACACAAGCTTCCTGAGCACACTGAGGACCACTGTGTGAGCCACATCAGATGTGCACGCCTGTGGCCACACACCAGTATCACACTTATTCAAAACCTTGGATCATAGCAAGTTACGTGGCTTATTAAAAGAATCAATTTTCATGAGTTTACTTTGAATATAAGTGATTTGGCCCACTTAAAATGAAAAAGACAAAAATCTTGTTATTCATGAGATGTAGTATGTTATATGTCCTGTTCTGGAAGAAATGATACATGTACACCTTTCAGAGATAACATTTGGTTCACATTAAAACATTCACATTTTGCACGATGACGTGTGCTGTTGCTTGTGATACAGTGTAAATTCCTGTCACTCTTTGTCTGTAAAATATCTAATTACTCCGTTTTTTTATTAGCATTTCTACTACCCATAAATTCTCTAGTAGTAACAGCATTTAATGATTAATATCCATAAATAAAAAAATCTTAATAAATGTCACTAGAATATGCACAAATCTGACCCTATTTTTCACGTCTGTCCTTCTCACTTCTCCAGTGGTTGTACACTTTGTTGATGGCTTCGTCTGCTTCTTAAAAGAACCGCATTTCTTTTTTTTTTTTTTTTTTACTTTGGCTTGGTGAGTGGATGTGTCGCTGCCCGTTCGTTTCGCCATGATAAGGGGTTAGCATTTGCGTCTCTTAACTCCGCCGCACTGTTGTTAGCTAGCTAACCTGCACGGCGCATATAGCACTGTCAATGCTATGATTGGCTGCGCAGCGTAAGCGAACCTTATCGTATCATTGGCTGGACACCTGTCACTCACTGAGTTACAATGCAAAATGGTACAGAAAACAATATTATTGGTCTAATTAATTAGATTAGATTAGGTCTAATATTAGATATTATTTAATACGTTTATATTGAATTTTATTTTATGCGCTGCATAGATTTTCTTGTGTGTTAAGAATGTGCGAGCAGTGCGCAATTGCGCAAGCGCGCAGCTTAGAGGGAACTCTGCCCAGAGGTGCATCTCACCTGTCTCCTTCACCTCTGTCCTTTACAGACTTCACCTCCACTCTCTGTCTCAGTAAGAACTGTTGACAAATGAAACCTCTCTGAACACGGTGGATGTGTCACCGTGTCATTCAGACATTCAGACACATTCATTCAGACTCATGCCGAGCATGTTTCCTCAACGTTTCCTGGTCGGTCCTCTGTGCAGCTGTGTGTGCCTCCACACGCAGCTCTTGTCAGACATGGCCTTAACGGAAAAGACAAACTGGTTTGCCTGCAGTGACATAACTACATCCATATTCACCTCCATATCTCTGATTGTAGCAGCCACCTTTTATAAAGACACTGCGTCATGACTGCATCGGCCCGTGTTGCCGCCGGCTCATGCAGATTTGTCTCGGACAGAATAATCCCTGCTGGAAAGAAAGAACTTTGGAATTTGTGTTTTAATCCGAAAATAATGAGCTCCTTCAGGATGGAAGCTGGCCTAGAAAGGCCTTTCCAAAAGAGAAGCGGTGACGAATGCATCTGTTTTTTGCCCCCGAATAGCCAGATGTCCTCATGATGAGAAATGTACTTGGGTCATTGTGACTGTGCGTACGCGGCATATAAATAACTTTCTAACACAGCTGAGTGCGTGAAATCTGTGGAAATACACAGGATGCGGAGACGAGTCATCCTGCAATTTAAAGTTAGTAAGGTAGTACGTTGTAGACTTAAGACTTTCCTTTTTGATAGAGCTTATAGTTAGGGCTGGCTCAGGTCATCCCTTAGTTATGCTGCAATAGGACTAGACTGCGGGGGGACTCCCCCCACCCCCCGCCCCCCCGTCTCTTTCTGGGTTATGCCTAGCCAGGCACGGTAATGGTTGAAGATGCAGTCACATCTCCCTTTACTGAAAACCCTCTCTCTCTCTCTCTCTCTCTCTCTCTCTCTCTCTCTCTCTCTCTCTCCATCATGATTACCGTCCGACCATTACCGTCAATGCATGTTACTGACTAAACTTCTTCCCCGGAGTTGCCTCCTCTGAGGCAAACTGTGTTTTGTGACTTTGGGCTATATAAATAAAATTTGATTTGATTTAAAGTTAATAAACTGACCCTCAAGAGGATCTGCATAATAACAGGTTTAATATTTCATATCTATGAGCAGGTCTTCTCCTTGAAAGATGACATCCTACTATTTAAATCCACTGTGTCGTATTGCCTCTCAATACCTGACAGAATTATTAATGCTGGCTCCACCACCGGCCCCGGGCATAAGGCCTTGGAGAGACCCCCCACAGCCAAACATGCTGCCAGCAGTGTTCTAGTGCCAGTGTCTGGAATCAGTTTGACAAGTCTCCATGGGAACACAGTGGTCCACCGCTTTCATATGCAAAGTGAATCTGCACCCCAACACTGTTGGGTTTGTTTTTGTGTAACCAGGACTCCTCGTCTGTTTATCTGCAGGTCGTCAATGAAATCTATCCATTATGGACGTATTCCTACCTGGTGTTGCTGTTCCCCATCTTCCTGATCACCGACTACCTCTGTTATAAGCCTGTGTTGATCCTACAGGCCACCAGCTTAGTGGTTACTTATGTCATGCTGCTGAAGATGCAGGGCCTGCTGGCCATGCAGCTCCTGGAGTTTTTCTTTGGGCTGGCCACGGCCTCTGAGGTGGCCTACTACTCCTACATCTACAGCGTGGTGGAGCCGGCGCACTACCAGAGAGTGACGGGTTACTGCCGCAGCGTCACTCTGTTTGGATCGGCTGCTGGATCGCTGGCCGGGCAGTTGCTGCTCTCTATGGCCAAAGTCCAGCTGCGCCACCTCGTCATCGTCACCTTGACGTCGGCCAGCGTGGCCTTCATTGCTCCCTGGTTCCTGCCCATGCCCAGGAGGAGCTTGTTCTTCCACAAGAGCCCAGGCGCATCGGAGGAGAGGCCGCAGGACAGCAGCATGACCCTGCTGGAGAAGGCTGAGGATTCAGAGAGCAAAGTGCCTCTGAACACACCGATGGTGAGTGACAAGCCGCTTTGTTCAGGTCAACACGCTCAGTCACTTAGTCCTGTTTGATGTCCTCCGCTCTCTGTGCAGATATCCAGGTCCTCTGAGGCAGAAAGTCATCGGAGCGGTCTGAGAGACGTGCTGCGGATGTTGTTCGATGACTTCCTGCAGTGCTACAGATGTCGCCCTCTGCTGGCCTGGTCTGTGTGGTGGGCTCTGGCCACCTGCGGCTACTTCCAGGTCATCAACTATGCCCAAGCACTGTGGGAGAAGATTTGTCCATCCAGTTACTATGAAATCTACAACGGCTATGTAGAGACACTGTCCACACTGCTAGGTGAGTTCAGATTATTTAGCCACATACAGCTGAGAGATGTGTGTGGGTGAGTAAACAGATGTTCTGTGTTCTGCTGGTCCACAGGGGCTCTGGTGGCTCTGCTGGTGGGTTACCTGCCCGTGTGCTGGTCTCTGTGGGGGGAGCTGGTTCTGTGCGTCCTCTCCCTGCTAATGGCCGCGTGTGTGTTCGTCATGGTCACACTAAGGAACATCTGGCTGTGTTACAGCTCATACGTCCTCTTCCGAGCCACATACATGCTGCTCATCACTGTAGCTACGTAAGTACACGGCATCAGCACGTTCAGCTGACAACTTTTAAGCACCTCACTTGATCTCCATTACACGTGTGTGGTAATGAACTCACCGAGGCTGAATGTTCGTAGATGAAGATAGAGGGTTAAAATAATGCCTCTTGAAATGTGGCTTTAATAGTAAAAATGTAGATATGATATCAACGCTTAGCGTCTCATTAAGCATCATAAAAGTGATACTAAAAGTTCATAAAATCCGGTTCAAAAACAGCTCCTTCCTCAAGACTGTGTAGGCGTGGCAGATCATATTTTGATTGACAGCTCCCTCATTAGTAACGGCAGCGAGACCTTTGTGGACGAAGAGAAATGAATCTATTTTATCCACCTTAACACATGAATGTTTTGAAGTGTTTTAAGTGTACGCTGAATTCTCTGTTCAAATCCTTTGACAAAAACAACTCTAGCAGAATATTTTCACATCGGACTCCAAACCAGATCTTAAACCTGGTTATTGTTGGTACAGTGTGAAGACAAACAGACGTCTTGCTGAGTTAGTTTTGTTTGTGTTTCATTTGAATAACGTGTGTTTCATGAGTGAAGATAGTCATTGAGTCGATCTTAGTTCAGTAAAAGAGAGAAACATTTTCGGAGTTTTCTCAAAGTTTCTTTTTGGTTTTGAGGCAGATTGAGTTTGACAAACATTTTCTTTTCTTTAATTAATTGTTAATTAATGTTAATGAATATGTTAATAAACATACCCACTCCCATTCAAACCTAATATCAGAAAAGTTTAGAAACACTTCAATAAAAAAAAATATTTAAATCTGGATTGAAACTAATTTCTGATTTTCACTTCTTGGATGTTTCTTACTATGTTCATAAGATCTAGTAATAAGATTACTAGGTTACAGTTAGAAGGGTGTTGTGGCTTTAACAAAGAGGGTTGATATCAGGGGTTAGGGTTAGGGTTAGGGAAGGGGATATCCACCCATCCCGTGGACCTCCCGTAACCCCAATCCCATCTCTCTTCGCGGGGACGCCTCCTCCGTCTCCCGTAACGGACCTCCGTCCATGGTCCAGCTTCTCGAAAAAAAGAAAAAAATTTATTAAACAAAAAACACTTCCGAAGAAGGAAAAAATCCGGTAGGGTTAGGGAAGGGGACATTCTCCCTCTGGATGGGGAAGGAGGGTGCACGGTCCACCCATCCTGTGGACCTCCCGTAACCCCAGTCCCATCTCTGCTCACAGGGACGCCTCCTCCGTCTCCCGTAACGGACCTCTGTCCATCCGTCCATGGTCCGGCTTCTCAAAAAAAAAATTGAAGTGAAGAGATTTTTTTATTTATTTATTTATTTTAAAAATGAAATTAAATGAAACAAAAACAACGTTTCGACACGAAAATGGTCTTCTTCAGGTTACAAATACACTCCTCTCTCTTAGGGTTAGGGTTAGGCTATGGGTCGGGTATTGGTAAACATAATGACCGCTGTCACCTTCACTTCACTCAAAGCAGAGCTCCAGCAAAGAGCCTGCAATTGTCGCAGAAGGAAGGTAACCTTCCGCACACAGCACATCTACCGCGACGGGGGGTGGGGCTCTGCTTTGAGTGAAGTTCCATCGTTGATAGCGGTGAGCGGTGACAGCGGTCATTACTCTTACAAATACCTGACCTGCACAATATAATTTTTCTTTTGTGAGCATTTGTGTCAGAGCAAGAAGGAAAAGGGAAGGAAAGCTGAGTCCAGATTGCAGCAACCATTGACTCTAATGTGAACTGTTGATGAGAGCTCATTCACCTGCAGGTCTCTGAATCGAAGTGTGGGAATGAAACCCGAGCTGTAACAGACAGCGGGGCTGCTGGATCACGATGTTCTCCCTCTGTTTCCCAAAGCGCACACTCACGTCCTCGTGTGTTCTCGTCCTCTGACCTCAGGTATCAGATCGCAGCCAGCCTCAACATGCAGCGCTACGCCTTAGTGTTTGGCGTGAACACCTTCATGGCTCTGCTGCTGCAGTCGCTGATCACCGTGGTGGTGGTGGACTCAGCTGGCCTCGGTCTTGACGTCTTCCCTCAGGTGAGGAAATACAACAGGCCCCGCCCACGTTCAGTTGCCCACGGCAACCTACTTGACAGCATAGATCTGACTTGTTTCCTTCCCTCAGTTCCTCATCTATGGCGGTTACTTCGCTGTCATCTCTGCGGTCTTCCTCCTCGCCGGACTTTGCAAACTGGCCTCCAAGAGGCGCCGTGAGCAGGACGCCCTGGCCAACAGCGCAGCGGAAACCGAGTCCGACTCTACCTCCAAACAGTGACGCCAGCTCCTACTGAGAGCCCACGCTGATAGATACTAGCTAGCTTCTCACAGACTGAAGCAACAAAGGTGAGTGAGCAGCAACAGGCCGAGCTTCAGTGAAGTCTTCGGCGTGTTGGAGAAGAGAGCGACACAGCAGAAAGGTCTGGACAAAGCTGCACCTATTCACCTCAGTTCATCTTCAGAGTCCGCTCGAGAGCCATACAGCACAAACACGTAGATTCCAACAAAAAGACAAACATTACCACTGATGAAGGAGGAGCTGACTGAGATTTGGGATTTGATTTAGAGCCTGCAAAGTGCTGACTCGTGCATTACAGAACAAGTCGCCTTCACTCCACCTCTTAGGTTTAGTTATTATGGGAAGCTCCAGCCTTTTTAAACTCGCCCTACAAGAGGGAAGTGTTGTACCACTACAGGTCCAGAAGAAGCTTAAAGACACTGGACTGGACAGACAATCTGATCTATCACACTGAACTACGCACAAAATATTACAGTATAACCAAAACAAAGAAACCAAGGAGCCAGCAGAAGCTGTAAATCACCGTAGAGCTCCAGTGTCTCCATTGTTTGATGCCACTTTAGATTTTTTTGGGTCACGATTTGATGCTGATCAGTTTTCGATTTGAACGTTTTCGTCCAGCCGTTAGACTATCAAGTCTTAGTCTTACTATCACTAGATAGTTTAGAATGTACCACTCTAAGGCCATAGGCTCACCTTTAAATAACAATAACCTGATTCTGCTTGATACTTCCACATATAGAAAATCCAGATTGTGACCTCTGTGTCACACTATTTAAACAAACTGTTCAGAACTGCATTTCTTCTTCCCGGCTCACCGAAGCCTTGCCTTAGTCTTGATGTAAAATGCTAACCAGACTCCAGGACTGGTTCTTCTGTGTTACATTTAACACCAGCCAAGAAGATGCTTGTATTTTTCTATGTATTATTTCCTCCTGTGCTTGCATAGACCATGTATTGCACTGTTACGCTGATACTGAAGTATTAGTACTGATGGGGGAGTGTCAAGTCTATCAATAACTGTCTTTAACGCACACAATACTGTTGAAGCTTGAAATGTTACACTGGTCATGTGCACCGTGTTAAACGATCCGTTAGTGCCTGGAAGGTCAAAAATACCCGGAGCTACTTCGTTTGAAGGAGAAGGTGTTTGTTGTTAACGAATCCAATGAAAAGACCCAAATATGTGTTAGTCTCTTCAGTGCTGTCCAACGTTTCTGCAGCTGGTCACTGTAGTTTTTATCAAACGTTACTCAAACAGGAGGAAGCGGTGTGTTTGTTGGGGGGACTATTTTCAGAAGCGGATGAATCCACGTTTGATGCTTTATTGCGTATTCATGGGAGCTGAACGGTGTGTGTGTGTGTGTGTGTATTTGTAATAGTTTTTGGAGAACCGTGGAGCTCTGTGGCACCACAGAAGAAGAACATCCATCAGTTTTTGATACACACAACACTTGTTCGGATACATTGACGTTTGGTTTGGATGGATTTGTTAACAATAACACCAAACTCCTCTTAATGTGTCAAAGTGATGACCAAATATAATTTCTAAATGAGGAAATCGTGTTTTTCAAGATGTATGGAATTGTAACTTTATATATTTTATATGTGTATATGGGATGGCTGAGGAGGTAGAGCAGGTCGTCCACTGGTTGGTTCGGTCCCTGCTGTGTGCGTGTGTGTGTGTGTGTCAGTGGGGAGAGGTAAAAACTGTGAAGCGCTTTGCATAAGCACTCTATAAATACTGTCCATGTACCGTTAGTTTCTTTCCACTGGCCAAATGTTGCACTGTAACACGACTGCTAAATGAAATGCCGTTCATCAGGCAGGCGCTGTGCCAGCCACTGTAGTTTGAATAAACTAAGTTCATGTGTTGCTTCATAGCAATACAAAGGACTGATAACAGTGTTGGATTAGCAACATTAGAACAACATTAGAAGTGTAGCTCTGGAATGATTACTTAGTTTGGTCTGCAGTACAATCACACGATGACAACAAGTGCTTTACCTGTGTCTTTTCATGAAAAGAAAGTGTGTGTGTGTGTGTGTGTGTGTGCGCATTGTGTAAATGGTCAAACATTACATCCTGCGTGCTGTTTGTTACCTGTCACACCTGTAACCGTGTGTTGTGATGGTACTGCGAACACATGGTGCATAGAGACAGCTACTTTTTTTTTTGTTTTCTATCACTCTAAATATCTTTTAATAAACAGAAATATTATTTATCATGCAGTGTTCCTTTTTTTTCTTTTTTCAGAAAACAAGAGCAAGAGTGCACACCACGCTAGCTTTCAGCTAAACACTAAAGTCAGCATGCTAACCTGCTCACACTGACATAAATGTGCCGATGTGTAGCATGCTAACATGTTAATTAGCGCTATATACAAAGTACAGCAGAGGCTGATGGGAGTGTAATAGCAGGTATCTTCATACCTGACACTGTTTGATAAACAGTTCAACACTGATATGTTTTTCTGTTTCTCTGTGGTGAGAGATACTCCTCAGTCAAAGACCCACTGTGACCTTATATTCACACACTTATTGTGAAAGGTAACAACAGCCTGTTATTGGGTTTGGCTCACTCTTCAGCTTACGCAACGGGACACCATGCTGTGAGCCAAACACCCAGAGAGAATCCCAGAAAAACCCTTTGGTCAGGTCCAGATTCACCAGACTGCCAGAAGTAAACCTTTGACTCAAGTGTGGGAAAACAAGTTTATTTCAGGGGTAAACCTGGACTTGGGTGTGATAATTGATAACACTGATAAGAGAGATATACATACCAGATCAAATTATTTTAATTTATTGAAGTCTTTAATAGATTTATACATGATCATTGTGAGAACAGTGGAATCGTTCAGGCTGCTGCAGGTGGGAGGCTGAGTCTGAAGGTTGACCGCGAGAGAACGCTGCCATCTACTGGCCACAGTGTCCTCTGCCTCTGCTCTGTTAACATTTCAATATGGCTTATTTAAACCTGCAAGGGTATTTCAGACAGACGCAGGATGAAAAACATGTTCCTTAATTTCCAGAATAAACTGCTTATTTATTTATTTTTAATAGTACTGACAGTCACGATCGTAAAACTTTCCTTGAAGAAAGGATGCACCTGAAGCTCCGCGTGTGATTAACGATCGTTGTTGTGTGAAAATAATGTTTCATGAATCAAAATGAACCACGACTGTCTGCGTTGTAGGAACAACTTCTAAGAAGCTTGCTATGGACTAACTTTGAAAATATCTGAAAAATAATTTCTCACCATGAGGATGAACTGCGTCAGACTGAACCGCCGGACAGCGATTTGACAGAAAATATTTAAAGCCACATTTTCAAATTTAAAGTCACATATTCATAATGACAAATGTTTTGCGAAGTGACATTCACTGTTGTATTTTCAGTCTCAGTGATATTTATCTTTTGTTGAATATGTAATAAATAGACTTCTGGTGGCAATATGACTTTATTTCCGTATAAAAACCAAATACTAGTAATCATTTACATTTTGGAAGACACACACACTTCTGGACGGACATTTTGTAAAATATACATGACCATGTTTAAGTATTAAAAAAAACAAAACCTTCCACCAAAGTGTAAGCCTGAACTTTAGCCTGAACATCTGATATGTGTGTAGATATGTTGGACGGTCTCTTCCGTGTTTGTACAGTTACAGGATGAGCTGCATGTGAGCGCAGCAGCTTCAGTCCTCCATCACATCTGTGGTCACATCTACTTTGACAGCTCAACACAAAGTCACTGTAGTTCCGTGTGGAACCAGCAGAAAGAAGACCGATCTGAGTGTCGTGTAAGAGCCGCACCTCTCTCGACACACAGTTGTAGGCTGTTCACTGCCCGGTACCACGTCTGTTCACCTGAGCATTTCTCCTAAGGGTGTGTGTGTGTGCGCATCAAGTGAGGCTCCAGGCGACGGTGAGCATGGCCGTGATGCCATTAAGGACAGCGACACCATAGCCAATGTGGAAACCACGGTCTGATACATCTCTGGAAGAAAACACACGCACACACAACACGTTGGTGTCATCACCTACACTCTGCTGGTGAGTGTGTCGGTAAATACTAAATGTGATATACAGGTGCGACGCGGTGTGTGTTACCTGAAGTGGTCCAGTGTCAGTGTTGGGAACACACTGCCGGGCTGGTGTGAGTCAAAGTAGGTGAGAGTCCACGAGAAGATACAGCAGATAGATCCTACTAATGCTGACAGCACCAGGATACTCCAGAAACCTGCACACACACACACACACACACACACACACACCTCTATCTTTGTTGCACATTCAATGACTTCATTCACCGTGCACAGCCCAACCCAAACTCTACAAAAACTGACTCAGAGATGACGTTTTCCTGCATTCCGTCTTACATGCTGTCGTTCTCTGAAGTAACTGATATATATACAAATAACTTCAATCAATAATATTGAAGTTAAATATTCTTTATCATAGGAAATATATAGTGTTTTAAATCTCAGTGCGCTCTGTTGGATGAACGTGTGATCAACATCAATATTTTACCGCAAGCCCTTTTTCCTGCATACCAGAAAACACATATTTTGCCTCATATGCTCTGATATTGATATATATCTGTGACAGGCCAACATCAGCTGACTGATATATGGTGCTTAACAAATGTATCAGAGCACCACCCAGTGTCAGGTTCATGCCACAGCTGCCCTAAATGAACAGCATTAATACAGCAGTGTGTAGCTCTTTAACCAAAATGATATTTTTCATGCTAAAATCTAATTATTACTATTGTTATTGTTATTCAATTTTCAGATTTAAAAACTAAAAATAATAAATAGTAAAGCATTATTATTGCTTGGTTAAAATGTCAGATTAGTTATTTACTACACTCCAGTGAGTCGGCTCAAATGTGGCTTTGAAATTCTTCATTCCTGTTCAAAATGGTCAAACATGAACATTTTTCAGATGACAGAAGGGTCCATAATTAAATAAAATTTTAAAAAATGAGATGACGTCATTTTCTAAGCAAAAGAGACAGACTCCAGCTTCTCCTTCCTCTATCAATGAACTGAATATGCATATTTGGACTGTCGGATTATTTTGTGACATTTCAGGGACAAAATATATCAGTTAAGTGAGACAGCCATTTGCAGATGATTTGATCTTCATAATAACTTCCAATAAACAGAAGAGTCAGGAGGACACGATGAAGATGAGGAAGACGAACACGTGACGACACTCACCCATCATCCTCTCCTCCGTCCCATCCTGACCTCTCACTCTCTCTGTCCGCAGCTCTGAAACAGTCACCATCATCCCACTGTTCATGTTCACTGTACACTTCAGCTCATATGTAAATATGCAACTATTATTATTATTATTATCATTATTATTATCATAGCAAGTGAGTGAGTTTTACATGATATATAGATGTGAAGGCAGAAACACGTGACATGTACTGACAAGTTTAAGAAAACTACGTCACATTAAAAAAGTAGCAGTACACACACACACACACACACATACACTTACCTTTGAGTATCGGGTATATGAGCGCACAGAGACAACCGACGGCGGCCACAGCTACCGCGGAGCACACTACTGACAGCACGACGACCGACCAGTGTTTGGGTTCGGTCCGGTCGGTGACCTGCCGTCCCGTCAGCCCCCCTCCTCTCACAGAAGCAGGCTCTGTGTCGTCCATATCCTCTGACGAATATGAGCGGCTGAAACCTGCACCGTCCCCGCCTGTCGGCATTCCGCCGCACTTCAAAGTGAGAACTTCCGGTTACGTAACGCGCGGGACAGCTCGTGTACACGCAGAGTTCTGGACGAGTTCGGCTGCAGAGTCCAAACTGTCAGGATCTGTTCCGGTTACCTGTTTCCGGTTGCCAAGTTTTCTTCCAAGGATGGTGAAAGTCATGACCCGCCTTCCTCCGGCTCTGATTGGCTAATGTGTTCCGAGGAAAACATTCCTGTCGCATTTCCGCAAACAAAATTGTCCCTCGGGCTGTTCCGTCACTGTAGTTTGATTTGATCTTTAGTGGCCATTTGTCCATAAAAAAACAAAATCAAAAGGATTTTGGGAATGTGGTTTAAAGCAGGCAAAAGAAGATGAATGTCCAAGCTGAGTCCCGATGATTTATTATGATTTATTAAATAATAAAACAAAAGAACAAGAAAATCATAGCTTGAAAATCATAGGTAGCTAACTGCTACCTCCTTTGTCCTGGTGAAAAAAAAAACCTAGGCCCACCCAGGTGCATGCTGGTACTCACTAACCAAACACCAAAATACTAACCATACAAATCTACATATCCTAAACAAAGAATATTAGCAAAAAATCTAATCAAAATAAAACAAACACTTCAGTTAATCAAACAAAGTTACTCATAGTTAGCCACCAAGATGGCGCCACTCCAGGTGGCTGCTAGCAGTCGCAGCTCCCGTAGTGTTTTTTAAACTTTGTTTATTTAATGACTGGGATGGCCACATGGGGAGGATATTGATAAAAAAAAAAATGACTGACTGCATCACAGACTTGCCCTGGATTACCAGTGACCTGAAGGCACTTCTGAACAAGAAGAAGATGGCTTTCAGGAGCGGCGGAGAGTGCAGCATGAACTCCGGGGGACGCTGAGAAGTTGCAGTGGTGCAACATTTCCGGTAACTCCACAGCGTTGTAAAGTCCAAAAGTCATGGAAACAAAATGAACAACATGTTTTTATCTAACAGGATATTCCTCTTCAGTCCAGATCAGTCGACCTTTAGTCTTTAAAAACAACATTTTCTCTGAGCTGACTGAACTGTTCTCTGATTCAGATGTATTACTTCATTAAAGTTGACTTCCAGTGGACTTCATTCATATTTGTTTACATGTTCTATATCTTCAGGATGTGACAATGTGGAGCTGGCAGAGTAAGGTGTGCTGTCATGCTGATTTGAGCACAGTTGACCAATCAGATTGCTTGGTGGGACCTGCTTGTTGTATAATCAGGAAATAGTAGTACACCAGGCCGGATCGGACCCACTGGCGGGCCAGTTTTGGATTGAGGGCCATATGTTTGACACCCCTGATTACAACTTTGCTTTAATGTGTCTGAACGGCTTTGAACTGAATGACGTCAGTGTTCCAAAGTTCCACATTCCACCTGAAGTGTCAGATCTATGAAGTTACTGACTGTGGGCCAATTGCCAAGTGAAGACAAAGTTTCAGCTGCAGTTGACCCAACTGATCTGACCGCAGCTGCCACTCAGCCTGCTGTGCAGAGGAAGAAGTTTCGGAATGTCAGAAAATTCTTCTCCAGAATTCGACAAAGAGTGGTTTCCTGGATTCTGGCACATGTAAATATGTAAATATGTCCTTACCTCTCCTCCCCCATCTTTTCCTCCCTCCCTTTCTCAACCCAACTAGCCTTCCCTCTCCATCCCACTCCCTGCATTTTTAATGTCAGAGTGTCACATCACAGTTTTTCAGTCATACTGCAGCCATTTATTTCACAACAATACAATACAGAGTATATGTTTGTTTTATTGTCCATTGCAGGGCCGGTTAGGAGAGGAGGAGGAGGGTGAGGAACGCCTGCTGCCCACCTGACGGCCGCCATCTTGGCTCCTTATATGCCAGGTGGTTTCTTCAGACTGTCCTCCTCCGCCCAACGACCACAGCTGTCATTTTGCATGCGCCCAAATTACGAGTCAGTGTTACGTTTAGCCGCGGGCAGCGACCTCTAGCGGCAGCTGCAGCCCCCACAATCCACACCTCCGCTCTTAGCTTCCTAAAAGGCTGACTCCACTTTTCGTTTTACAACCGTTAATGTCACTTTATTAAGTTTTAAAAACATTTCAGGGGAGAAAGTAACAACGTAGATCCCAAATACGCGGTCAATTTGTCCAAATATCGCCTATTTTAAAATTTGCTTCCGACGTTGCTATACAACTCTTAAGCTAGCGGCGGTACAAAGTAAGCTCATTTTCGGCTGTCTACAAAATAAAAGCTTAGAGACTAACTCTACCATCATATGACCTTTGACCTTAATGACCAATGAAAATACGATGCACCAAGAGTGGGCATGTTCCTGCCATGGTCAGTTACTTTGTGTGTTTGATTTTATTTGTTTATGTTCCTTTTTAAACAAATAGCCATGTTTATTGGCAATTCACGTGTACCTTACTTAGTTCAATTTACTTAGTTACGCTTTAGTATGTGATTTTACCTGAAAGGTGTGGCTCTTAGCAAACAGTTCAGCTAAGTTACCTTCTGTAGCTGTACCTAATTCTTAAGATGAACGTTACTGCAGAGACTGTTACCACTTCCGTCTGAGGTTGGGATCACAATTTTTGATAGTTGTCTGAATATGTAACCTTAATTGGAAACTACTTGATCAGCGTAGTTTTAATTGCAACTAAAATTCTATGGAAGCACCATGTAACACAATCAGGTTCAGTACTACTAAAGTCTGATGGACATACATAAGCCTCAGTTTTGACTTTCCTTGACTTCCTTCCTTCCTTCCTTGTCATGAAGTCACTGGAAGAGTGGTTGGACAAGGGATGAGTTGGAAGCAAAAGCAAGAAATGTAAAATTTTCTTACGTTGTTTCTCTATTATTATATTTGCCTAACTTTATAAGGAAACAAATCTGTGTACATCTCTAAAGTGTGTAGTGTGTGTTGTGTGGTGTGTGTGTGTGGGTTAGGGCTAAACGTGTGTGCATGCACAGTTTTTTTAAAAAACTTTTAGCCCCCCAAGAAAAGGAAACAAAAGAGGGCTGAAGGCTTCAAGGTTACCTGAAGGAAGCGGGACCGGAATGGGAACATCATACCGCAACACGTGAGGAAGAACTGATCAGGTCAGTAAAATATAACACAGTTATACACAGTTATTCACAGTTTTTAATGCTGTTGGTCAGCAGTTAGAGTTCTTACATCGCAACATTTTGTGTTTACAGTTAAACCTTCCAGCTCTCGGGAGCTCCCCGAGTTGAGGAACTACACGAGGATGAAATTCTTCAAGAGGTCCCAAATCTTGGTATGCATATTGCATTATGACATCTTACATAGTCTTACTACTACTACAACTGTACTGTAGTGTACTATAGTGTCTATATGTCTGATGCATATGCAGTGACAAAACCATGTAGAAAATCACTTTTTTATTTTATTGAAACACATCATGTATGTTTTGTTCATTTAGACCAACATCTCTATATTAAGAGACCTGTTATCCTCGGTCACTGTCCCTGCCTCACCTGAAGTGGAAGAGACAGCCACCATGTCTGCATGGACCCAAAGACAGTTGACTGCTCAAAAAAAGTTGCAATGCAAAGAGCTGCAATGCCAAGGTTCTTGAACTGCATTGCATTTGCAATTGGCTGCAGAGACTGTTATAAAGCAATGCTGTCACTGTGGTCCGTTGCCTGGATGGTTGTGACTCCAAGGTCCACAAAAAAAACATGTCTTCCATGACAGACAAGCCATGATTTATGTTTCAAACTTATTCTTCCCACATCCTCAGTGATGAGGAAAGTGGTCCTGCCCTCATCTAGTCCTCCTTGTGCCAGTCAAAATACAGGTGTGATTTGTCCATAGAATACACAGGTAGTATGGGCTGCCAACTCCACTCAAGTACAGTACAGTACAGTATAGTGTTCTACACGTTTCTCCGAGTGCTTTGCCCAGATCTCAGGTAACACACAGAAGTGTCGAGCTGACGATGTGGCAGGCTGTGGCTCAGGGATGACGCCTTTTATGTCTTCAAAATAGTGCCAGACTTTTTCGCCCTCCAACCTGATGGATGGAATGAAAAACTTGGGTTGGGTCCAGCACAACTCATGGTATCAACCTCATATTGACCATCGGCAATCTGAGAAGAAAGTAAAACAAAAGAACACTTATTTGATTTAGGATTTATTATCAACAACATAACATGTCCATACCACCAAATATTTCTACATACCTGTGTGATGGTACCAGGGAACAGTTCTCCATCGTATTGTACGAGTGGCTCAACATTCTTCCATGCATTCTTTGAAATTCCATGTCACATGCTTAAATCCTTGCACAAATGGCAGTTGATGCGAGGTAAAAGTTTGTTTTGTTACGATACTGAGATGTGGGCCCGTCTGAGATGAAGTGGAGGTTCCTGGCATTTGGATGCTGGTGCTTGTCAGGTGTTCTAATATATCTAATAGGCCTGTTTGATTAATTGATTTTAAATCATAATCACAATTATTTTTTCTTTTAAACTCTTCATATTGACACTTTGTCCAATGGAAGGATTAGCAGGAGGCGTAGCATCATCATCACCTTGTCAGGCCTATAGTTTAGTTTGTTTTTTGACTTCCTATTTTATTGTTTTGGTTTCCCTCACTTCCTTTTTGCGTTCTTTCTAGGTGTCTTCACTCCCTGTGTGATTGTCTATTGTTTTCACCTGTGCCTCATTAGCTCCTCCCCCTCATGTGTGTATATAGGCCTGCTTCTCCCAGTGTGTAGATTAGATTGTCTGCATCCGTTTGTGTGTAGCTTTCTGGCATTTTTCCTTTGTGATTAGTTCCCTCGTGTTTCGACCCAGTCTGTTCCTCGACCCGTCTTCGCCTAGTGTCCTGTACCTTTGCCTGTCTTCATTGTGTTATGGTTTTGACCCTCACCTGTTTTTTGGACTGCCCTTCTGCCTCGTGTTTTTGTACCTCTGGCTGAACTTCCAGAACTTTACAGGTTCGGGTTGGAGTCGAAGCGCATGGCCAGGGTGTGAGTTGAGTTACTCGATGGGTCGTCTCAGGAAAGGCAAAAGACAGAAGAGCCAATTCCTCTGGCATTTAGCTGGAGGTCGGGATGCTCTTTTGAAAACATTAATAAAACAAATTATCAGACAGTGCGACAGCAGAGAAGTGGATGGCAGTCACTCTGGATGCTTTCAAAAAAAGTCACCCAAAATTCATCAAGTCGATGAAAGTTATATGGACAGAAACCAGGAGAGGATCAAGAACAGAGGTGCTTAAAGGTAGGCCACTGTTATTTTTATTATTATTTTTTATTTTATTATTATTTTAATCATTACGTAGAGTTGTAAAGTTGTGTCTCTGAAAATCAAAACTCGCCCGATAGGTCAGACCTGACAAGGCCAATTGGCGACAGTAGCTAATATATCAATGAATAAATAGATCCCCATTCTGCTTCAGGCTGTGTCTCCTGTAGCCTACAGTCTACCACTGTTTGCCCCGTTAGAAGGGCCAAGGAAGATATGGCAGGGCGTTGCCTCTGAGATGTAGAATGTGTTATAGAAGAGAAATTGAAATTTTTCAGCTACTATGGTACTTGTATACACTGTAATGAATTGCTGTATATTTACGGTGGATTTACAACAGTATCCTATACTGTATTTTATAATAATTGTAAATATAAATTAGCTATGATATTAAGCTAAATATAAATAATTGTAAATAATATTTGAAAAGCCCTGCATACTTTGGTTTTAAAGTGGTGAGGATTTAGACAAATGCAAAAATAGCAGATTTTATAACACACTAGCATAAACTGTAAAATTACCATACCCCACAATTCTCCCACTGTCATGTACTGTAATCCAAAATACGGTAATATACTGTTAAATAAATTACAGTAGATGTGCTGTAAAATTACTAAAACACAGTTATCCTAACGTAATGTAATCCAAAAAAACGGTTTTATACTATTAGATAAATTACGGTAGATGCGCTGTAAAATAACCACAACACCCACCGTTATTCTACGGTCATATACTGTAATCCAAAATACGGTAATATACTGTTAAAATAAATAACAGTAGTTGCATTGTAAAATAACAGTAAAATACTGGCATCCCTGCTGCCAGTATTTTACTGTTATTTTGCAGTGAAATTCTTTACAGTGTATTCAGAAAAGGCATATGGTGCGATTTCTAACTTTTTTTTCATGTTCAACCATAAGGGCTTCAGTCTTCAATACAGTGAAATGTAGAATATTTCACCATTATTTTTAACACAGAACCTAAATACAGAATGATGAAGATTATCTTGTCTAAATATAAAAATCAATGACAAATCCAACAGTAGAATATGACTAATCACTTCTGTTAATATTTTCAGGTCTGGGAACCCATGACAGTGGCAGGGAAGACTTCGCCACAGACCAGAGACCAGGACCAGACCAGAACAGAGGGTGAAGAAAGTAAGAAACAATAAAGTGGATGACTATGAAACCTACAACACACACCCACATGAAACAGACTCCCAAGAAGCAGCCCTGTGCCCCTGGTTAAAGACTTAACAGATGCAATGCATTAAACCAATTTAAGCTCACCTAGCTGGGAAATTAACATCTTTTTAAATGTGGTGATTACCTATTTTTATGTATAATACAAATTTACAAGAGATTATTGTGGATTCCCACAAGTTGTTACAAAATTATTATTTTTTTTAATCATGTAAAAAAAAAAGTATTCATGTTTTGTATTCTGTTTGGAGTGTGCAGTTGAACAATGGATAGGACTATCACAAATTTGTACTTTTGTTGTGTGTCTGTGTTGTAAACCAGCTAATTTTAAGTGCCTGGTTGTAACGCTTGTGTATTCTTAGTGCTCACTTCTTCACCCATAAGGTGCCCCATAAGCTTCTTATGTTTCTTTCATATTTCACGCTATGATTGGACTCAACTGACACGAAAACAACAAAATAGACAATTCAAGACATTACACTGGACTAATGTCATTTCATAAGTAATAATTTCATCCTTATTGCTTTTTTGGATTTAAAAGGCACAGTGTCAGAAAAATAGGATCCAGGAAAGCCTGTCCAGCCTTCCCCTGCTCTGGATACTGCCTTTTCGAAGAGTGCAGTGTCCAGGTCATTGTAAGAGTGTAGAGTGAATACTCACTGAAGGCAGAGGTCATTTTTCCACGGGGACATGGTGCAGCACAGATCGGACCAGCTCAAGAGAAGGCCAATAAGATCAACTGACAGAAAAAAAAAAAAAACTCAGAAAGAAAGAAACTCAGCTCAGAACTTCCAAGACAATACCGTCTCGAGAGCTTGACGATGCTGGAGGAGGATGTGGTGGAATCGGGATGCAGAGACCACCATGCAATGTACCCACCACAGGAGTTTTGAAAAACATTGGGTACTCTGAGTGGGGGGGAAAAAAAATAGGTTGCATAAGAATGAAATGATAAATCTGCAACTCCTCTCTGACAAAGAAAAAGACACAGAGGAAAAGCTCATACAAAAAATAATTCTTAAGCCTAAAGGACTTATACTCTGGTCAAAAGAGACAATATGTCTCTTCCATCAACGGTCAAAGACTGACGTGGTTTATTTGGATGCAACAGGCAGCGTTGTTTAAAAAAAGACAAAAGGAGAGAGTGCACCTATTTACATTTATGAACTAACAGTAAGTAGGGTTACGGTAACGGTAATGATAAACCGATGCGACTGGATATTCGGTGAGTGAGAGATACGGCTGTGTCGGTAGCAGCCTCCTCAGTCGATACGAATTAGCCATGAATTCCTAGATGAATTGGTTGTAGAGTGGATCAGGTATCGCAGGACTTGGAATCGGTTGGCGGCTTCACACACTTTTGGGAAAATCCACCGGGCCCGTCCACAGCGCGTTGCGTGAGCGTGGCACATTTAGTCTGTCCTGCACGTGACTTCAGACCCCACCGGGAGTGTTTCAGAAGCGTTTAGCCCGCCAGACTTTGTTCACTTGCTCAGATTTGGACATTTTCCCAGTGTATGTTCATGCTTCTACATGTGTAAATATGGTACATAGTTAATTACTTTCGCCTTTGTCTGTTTTTACGACCGGGGGCATTTTATTTTGAAAATCCACTGGATTCTCTCCAACAAATGATTATTCAGCCAGACTTTTTTTGGTCATTGAGATACATTGAGATGTGATTTTGTTTTTTTGGGGGTTTTTTTTGTTTTTTGCCAGTGCCATAAAGCAACAATGCTTGGGCATATGTGGTTTTTTTTTTTTTTTTTTTTTTTTACATATTTGAAAAGAAAATATTGTACTGTAAGAGTCACTTTTATAGAATTGGATTTCTTATTTTATAAAATATCTACAATAAATATTAACCATAGAATCAAATCGGACCGTTCTTACACTGTATCAAAGTATAATAAAAGTATATCGCAACCTGTGTATCTAGATGAGTATCTGATATTTTTATTTTGTTGTTTTGAAATAACATTAATCCTGTATTCCTGTATTCTTACTGGACCCAATGGCTAATAAATCTGAGAAAAGCAGAGTTTGCCGATGCTGCAAAAAGAATACGGTAGGTCATCTTTTTTTCTTGTAAAGAACAACCCTCTCATAGACTTGTAGGCTGACCTGGCAATCCTGGCAGCCAATTGATGTAGATTTCTGTGATTTCTGACTTTCTCATCCATCTGCTGACATCCTTTTGGTTTCGGTGTAGCACTTTCAACACCTCCACAGCGCACAGACCACTCATCCATGCATAGTGTTCACACTAAATCCTAAAGACTCCCTCACCTTGTTGTATGTTCTTTTTGTTTTTTAGTTACAACATCTTATTTGTTCTTTGTTAAACTTTGTGTGCTCTCTCTCCTTGTCACATTTACAGAGCCAGTTTGTGACAATGAGAAATTTTGAAAGAAGAACATACTATCTGGTCTCATATAATGTTCCCTTGTTTAGTCAAAATGTTGCTATTAATTTTATAAAACTGAGATCACAAGTTTTATTCATTTGAAGGTCATTATTTAAAAAAAAATTACTTTCATATCTATTGCAACTGTATTGATACCCCATGTGTTTTTCATAGAGATTATATGCTCTTCAGAAAATCGCCCTTGGCAAGAATGACTGGGGGAGACTCAGATGGAGGGATTAACCATGGACCATCCTGTACAACGTGACACATGTAGTTGTGGGGTCATCTTTACCATGGCAATGTCCTTATGAGTCAGACTTCTGGTGCTTAACTGAAAAATTCAGTATATATAATGTGTATACAACATAGTTTGTCATTTACATGTTTTTGGTGATGCATTACTGTTTGACCAAATCACTTTTGGATGGTAAGGACCGGATGTTATGTGACTTTTAGTTCTTTCATTACTCGTCCAAGAGGTTGGACATGAAATTTCTGCCTTGGTCAAAAGTTGTTAAGAATTTAGTGAGGGCTTTCACAATGGGTTTTGTTCTGAGCGTGTGCAGTGCGATGGCAGCGCACATCACCGTCAAGATATACTGATGTCCTGATTTAGTTTTCGGTAACGGATCCACACAATCTACCAAAAGGCTCCCCAAGCACTGGGAACGGATGCCAGGGGGCCAGAGGAAGAGGTTGATTGGGCTTTCCCACAACTTGACATGTGTGACAGGTGCAGCAATACTTCATTACGTCGGTTTTCAGGGGTGTGATTCTTCCGGATAATTCCGGAAATCCGGCTTTTCTGACCTGAAAATGAAGGTCTCCTGAATGAAGGTCAGGTATTGGTAAACATAATGACCGCTGTCACCGCTCATTTCACTCAAAGCAGAGCTCCACCAAAGAGCCTGCAATTGTCGCAGAAGGAAGGTAACCTTCCGCACAAGGCTGGAAAATATACAGGGCACCTACCATGACGTGGCGGCGACAGGGGGAGCTCTGCTTTGAGTGAAGTTCGATCATTGATAGCGGTGAGCAGTGACAGCGGACCCGTACCTGTTCCTTGCTTTATCCATTTTCTTTGGTTGGATTGATGAGTCTCAAAGAAATGCTGTTTTAGTTTGTCTCTGATCCACAGATGTAGTTTGTATCTTGGAGATTTTCTTTTTGTGAGTACTGTTCAAAGGTTTGAAACGGTCTGACTGTCTGATTGCTTCTGCCTTATGTATAGAGTTGGCAAAACATTCCGCACGGAATGGAATGGAATTCTATCTCCTTTGACCTTAAGTTTAAATTTTGCTTTGTTCTACATGTTTACGTTCAAAGTCACAATCTATGATTCAAATGTTAACAAAATGGCTTCCCTAGTGACCGCTTTCAGACCGCTGTTCCAGGAAGAACAGCCTTATTGATGATGAGTTGAGAACCATAATTGCACCTTCTCAAATGTTAAATAAAGATATGAAAACCAAATAAAATAGAGGTACACAGGTACAATATGTGCATCAAAACGTAAGAATAAAACTATCATCAAGTTACAATAATATACGGCAGTAATGGCAAGAAAAGCAGAACAAACAACTCCACTGCGTCATGGTAGGTGCACTGCTTTTTCCTGCTTTTTTGTCCTTTGCCAATCACACCTATAGGTTTTTAACCTGGGCCAAAAGAAATTGCGCACCACACGATGGTCTGTCTTCTTAACACCAAGGTGGTCAGCTAAGGTGGTGTCATGTGCGAGGAGCACAACCACCTGATTTACAACGCGTGTCTCACTGGAGTTGGGACTCAACCGTCTCATCAAGGCACCGTTATCCAGAAAAAAAAAACACACAAGGGCTGTGTCTCAGTTCAGGGGCTGCATGCTTCGAAGGACACATTTGAAGGCCGATTACGTCACAAAGCTGCGCGGAGGCTGTCCCAATTCGAAGGCTCCTTCAAATGCAGCTTTCTTTTCCCTCTTTTTTCGAGGATGCAACTATCCTTCTTGGCCTCACATATCCCAAGATCTTTTGCCTGCTGCTGTTCAGTGCCGGGAAAATTTAAACAATGGCCACACAAAGCGGCAACACCAAGCGGCCCCAAGCGACACCAAGTGGCAAGGAATTTACCTTTAAATGTACGTATTGGGTTTTTATATTTAATTACTTTTACTTATTACTACCTATACTTTTACTAATTGCTTATATTTTGTTACGTTGTACGTTACGTTGTACGTTACGTACAACTTAAACTCTAGTTAAACGATTGGATTGAATAAAGAGCTATGTTTAGGATCACTATTATGTTATACTTTATCATTATTCAGATCATTTTTTGCTGTGTTAGAACCCCTTTGTCTGTTTTGTTTTAGGGAGCAAGGAGCAGACGGAGCGCCTAATTCAATTAAGAGGTCGCAATGACCACTTATTTACAGGGGCCAAGCACTCCGCCACAGAGGGTTGGCGGTAAGGCTCATGTCCCTTTTTGTAAATCTTTGCATCCCTGTGTTAATGTGATCTTGTTGACCTCTTCTCTTGCTTCTGTGTTTGTGTTTAGAACAATTCTGGGAAAGATGGGCCTGGAGGGGATGGTGCAGCCCCACCAGGCCAAAAAGAAATGGGACAATTTGAAGAAAAAATATAAAGTAGGTGCAGGTATGGATTTGTTTTACCCATGCAAGTTACTAAATACTTTGCTGAAAATTGCTGACATGATTGACCTCCACTGCCTTAGGATTGCAGATATCCAGGGACAGGGGAGGGGACAAGCGGGAAGCCCACTGCAGCTAATTGGCCCTGGTTTGTCCTCATGGATGAGGCAATAGGTCAGAGGACTTCTTTTGCCCCCCCTGTACTAATTTCCTCCATCCCTGAGGACACACCAGGGCCAAGTGCTGCAGTGGGGGACCACCAGGAGGATGAGGAGGAGGAGAGCCAGCCAGGGCCAAGCAGGAAGAGGAGGAGGGAGGATGACCTCTTCAATCTACTAAGAGAAGATATGAAGCTTCAGAGGGAGGCAGAGGAGAGGAGGGAGCAGGAGAGCAAAGAGAGGATGGAGAGGCTCTTCTCTCTGCTCGAGAGAATTGTGGAAAAATAAAGAATAAAATTAATATATTAATTGTTACGTGTTGTCTGTTGCATTTAGTATTAACAACTTCTTCTAACATTTTATAACAGGATTAGCAGACGGCATAAAGTTCAGGAACAACAAGAGATGTAATATTTATATATATGTTTTATTTTTTTTTCCATTGAACTATTTACAAATTAACAGCAGAACTATTTCCAGATCATTATTTACAGTAATTTACAGGCTGAGCAGGAGTCCCTGGCAGTGCTGCTGGGCTGGATGGGATGCCACAGTAATCTGTGGTCAGTGGGGCATCATCTGGGCTGGTATTCAGGGTGTTCGGGGGTCTGGTCTCCACTGTCCACCCACATCAAATGGGTTTGCAGGGCTGACTCAAGCGACGGCTGCCATGTCACTAAGAATTTTTAAGAAAGAGGCAACAATTGGAATGTAATAATATAATAAAAATAATCTACAAAACACTTTAAATAGGATAATAATGGTTTTAAAATAATGTTACTTACCAACTAAAGATAATTATGGTCAGGGGGAACCTCCTCCAGGGCAGACACCTCTGCAGACAGCTGGTCCCGCCACGGAGCACCACTGACGGCCTCCAGCCCATTCTCCCCCTCATCCTCTGGCATGGCGTCCTGCAGCTCGTCCTCTGGGGGCGTGATGTCACCCACCCCCAGGCAAATGTTGTGCAGGACGGCACATGCTGTTATGACCTGCAATGTATGAACCTTATTCATTAATTGTGATTCCCTTCAGTAGCCTACTCAAAAGGTAAAGTAGAATCCTGTTGTGTGATGACGTACCTGAGGCACAAAGGTACGATGCACCTCCAGCGCTTGCAGGAAGATGGCCTGGAACCTGGTCTTCATCATCCCAAAGGCACGCTCAATGATAGCATGTGCCCTGGAATGATGGCTATTGAAGCGCAGGGGTCCCACACCTTGCAACGGGTGTCTGTAGGGAGTGATGAGGGGGAGTGGTTGCTGGAGGCACGGGTACCCGCCGTCTGCGAGGATGAAGTGCCCTGGAGGAGGGTAGACAGCCTGGCGGTACAGTGGGCTGTGCCGGAGTACTCTGGAGTTGCGCATGGACCCCGGCCAGCCCACGTACATGTCCACAAAGCGGCCCTGATGGTCACAAACTGCCTGAAGGATAATTGATGCAAACAGTTTCCTGTTCAGGTAGCAGTGACCATCAGGGCCGCTTGGTGGCTTGATCCGGACATGGCAGCTGTCGATCGCTCCAGCAGCCTTTAAAAAGGCTCTGTGTCTTGCCAGCTCTGCAAACCCACGAGTTACTGCCGCCAGGTCTTCAGCAGTCTTCGGGAAGTGGATGACCTTGTGGCGAATGGCCACCACCTCCCCAGTAACTCGGTGGACAACACGGTGGACAGTGGAGCGAGGCATCCCAAACGCCCTTGAGACCACCCTGTATGATGCCCCACTCGCCAGCCAGAAGAGCCACACCAAGGTCTCTATTGTGGCACCCCATCCATGTCTCCGATCCTGGTGGAGAAGGTTCAGCAGCACTGCCAGGGACTCTCTGCTCAGCCCGAAGTCCTGCCTGGTGTCACCGTCATTAAAAAATCTGTCGAGGACAGGCACAGCCAGGTTGATCCTGCAGTACAGGGGTCTTGTCTGGATTGGGAAAAGAAGGGGAAGAACAGGAGAAGAAAATTTGTTTCTTCAACAGCTACATAATTTTAGTTAATAAGATAATTCCAGTTAAGTAATTCCAAGATAATTATAGTTCATTTTACAGCTTTG